>NW_004624829.1:2728000-2740608 GCF_000247695.1 Heterocephalus glaber
TAATGTGAAATAGGAAGAAAAGGGGCAAAGGGGAAGGGAAAGTGGGAGGGGTAGGGGAGGGAAAGGAGGGAATGGAATTAATATGAGAAAATGAAAAAATGGAAACAAAGACTTTGTAAATAGGGAGGGATGGAGGGGTTGAAGGGAGGGCGGGGAAAGGGGAAAAAATTAGAACCAAGAGAGATTATGTAAAGGTGCAAATTTCCAATGATGAATGTCATTACATTGTATACCTAAAATGTTCCAATAAAATAAACTTTTAAAAATTCTGGAATAAAATTCTCTTCCTCCTAATCAGAATGCTTTCTGTCACTGTCTCTTGACCAAACAGGTAGACCTTGCAGGCAAAATCCGAAGGCCTTGGATCCTGCTAAGCACCTTACTTAAATAGTGAATGCAGCAGCTACTGAAAGAACTGTTTCTAATGATGAATTAGATAGCAATATTTTCATTATCAAGTTAGTACATTTTCTTTAGTTTCTTTAGAAGCAGTGGATAAATGCTTTCTTATTTAGTTGCTTCATATCCATCTTAATCTTTTAAGTTGTCCTGTCACCCTTTCCTTAGTACTCCTGGGACTTCACCTTTAGTGCCTTGAGAAGTGGGGGGGACTTTTTCTCCATCAATCCTCCTGTAAAGAAGGGCCATGGGGTCATTCGCAGTAGTGCCTCTGTAGCCTCCTGTTCTCTGTTTGAATGCAGCCATTATTTCTCCTTGAGCAGATAATTTATCTCTTCTCCAAATGCCTTCTTGGTTAAAGGTTAACAAAAATACAAAACTGGCATCCCCTTCAAGTTCAAACCCTTGGAATGTTTACACCCTTGCTACCAACAGTCTTTCAAAACAAGGAAACAGAAATGTACCAGGGCCAAGTCTCAGAAAACTGCTGCCATGTATTTGTCTTTATTCTTGATGACTGTGGGTTCTGCTGACCATCCATATCTCTGAAAATGCTGTAGGACATGTTTCCAAGGACCCATGGCTGCTTCTCTTGGTACTTCGGCACCCATTTCTGAGTGGTGATGAGCTCCAGAGCCTTCTAAGCCTCCATGCTTTTCTCAATTACCTCTTGGGACTCTAACTCTCTTGTACTCAGCTTTCTGTTACCATGACAAATACTTGAGATAACCAACTTATAAAGAGAAATGCTTTATTTGGGCTCACAGTTTAGGAGATTTCAGTGATCACGGAGTGATAGCCTGACTTGGGATTTTAGGCCTCTAGTGGCAGGGGCAGTGTATCGCAGCAGGAGTGCATGCTGTAGCAAGACCATTCATCTCATGGCCAGGACACGAAAGAGAGAGGAAGGAGCTGTGGTCCTACTACCCCCTTGTAGAGCATTCCCCAGTGACCAGAAGACCTCCCACAGACCCCATCTCTTAAAGGCTCCACCACTTCTCAAGTGCATCAAGCTGTGGATCAAGCCTTTACACACATGGGCCTTTAGGGGATATTAAAGATCTAAACCAGTGGTGGTGAACCTATGGCACGCATGCTGCAGGGGCTGTTTGTATTGCTGAAACCTCTAAAAGGTTTACCATTACTAATCTAAACCATAGCTCTGCCCTTATAGGTTTCAATACATTAGACATTAGCTCTACAGGCATGATTCCAAAATGTCAAGTTCCTAACCGAGGGATCTTATCTTGCATTTCACCTGCCTCCAAGTCCCACCTTTGCTGGTGCTACTAGCATTCTCACAGTTGCCTGGACTAAATCCCAGATTTCCTTGACCCCTGATTATTAAAAAGTGTTTCTAGAACTGTGCGCTCCCATTCTGTCACTCCTACCCAACATAGCCACCACCCACCAAAGCACTGCAAAATCTTATGTGTTCAAGAAATGGGTCTTAGGGGTCTAACTTTGAGGAAACCAAGTGAGGCTTTAGAAAAACATGACAGTACACTCCAAAGGGACAACAGCCTGCTGTGCTGATCTCAACCTACAAATCAATCTCTGCTCTATGTGCATTCCTAAATTACTGGTATTTTGCTCTGGGTTTTTTTGTTGTTGTTGTTTTGTTTTGTTTTGTTTGCAGTACTGAGGATTAAACTCAAGGCCTTTGAACTTAGCTGAATTCCTAACCCTTTTCTTATTTTTTATTTTGAGACAGGGCCTCACTAAGTCACTAAATTGCCCAGGCTGGGACAAACTTGTGATCCTCCTGCCTCAAGCCTCCCAGAATGCTGGGGTTATAGGCATGTGCCACCATGCCCTGCCTACTCCAGTTATTCTTTTTAACCAAAAATACCCTCCTGACTCTTTTCCATCTGTGGCATCCACCTGAGCTTAAGGGATCTTGCAGTTCCCAGCTTTGCTTGTACCATTTGTTGGCAGTGGTGCTATCCCCTGGTATTCTTTGCTAATATTCTTTGATCCTTCCTCAAATACATTGCAAGCGCCTTGGGACAGAGATAATGTCTTCTATTTTTTGAAACTTTCACAGCACCTGGGAATCTGCCTTACCCCAAAGTGGCACCATATATTCCTCATGATAGGTCGATGTGATATGTCTACTAACTTCAACAAAACAAAAGGAAAGGCTATGAAACCAATTCTGATTGAGCAGCAGGGATGAGCCCCAGCCTTCTCTAACCACCTAATCTAATGTAGGAGCCTTGCTTCCTCATCTCTCACATTATCAAGTTTTATTGTCTTCATAGAACCTATTGTCATCTGCAATTATCATGTCTCCACATCCTTCTTTCAGTACTATTGTTCTCATCCTCCCATGAGAGCTGCTGGTGTTCTCAGCCGAGTGCTCCTCTAATCATCCTGGCCTTTGATCACACCTCTTCCCCGGGAAGCAGCCTGGATTCAGTGACTGGTCACTGTGGAGGTATGAAGCCCCACACGCTTGCCTTACCTTGGGGAAACTCTGAAAAGCTATCCCAGTTCCAGAGCATCTGTGGGACTGGTTGAAGCCTCCGTTACATCTGCACTGCAGTTCTACTTCTCTCTCTTCCATCACTCTTCTACAAGTGTGAATTCTAAGATCACTTGTAATAAATTTCCTGCATGCAGATCTCCATCACAGAGTGTGCTTTCAGTGAACCTGACTTAAGTTTACTTGCTCATTAGCTGTTCTCCTTTCTAGGATGTTCCATGATAATGGGAGCCTTACCTGTCTCATTTACTGCCATGTACAGAACAGTGTCTGGCACGTGATTGGTGCTCAAAACCTATTGGTGGACCGTGTGAATGAACAAAATGTCTTTATCTAAATTTCACAATCTGCTCATTTTTCATATGAAAAAACAAGCACAGAGAGGCCAATTAAATTTCCCAAGGACACACAGCCAGTCAGTTGCAGAACTAAGACTATGCTTACATGAATGCAATATTCACGCCCTTTGCAAAACCAAGCATAGTCTCTTGATGTCTTCATAGTTGTGAATAGTGCCTCTTGTTTGGCTGGCCACCATGTGCCTTTGGTTCTTGTGGTCTGGCTGACTTCTTGGTCCACTTGCCATGGAAACTTCAATTTAGTGTGTCTGTTTGTCTGTCTCTCTCTCTTTCTCTCTCCTTTCCCCTCTCTCCTCCTGTCCTCTCCTGTCCTCTCCTCTCTGTCTAACTGAAACAACTGGCATCTCCCATGCCTCTCCACACAACTCTCCCCAAAGCACCTTTTCTCCTCTGATTTCACTGACAGTTCAGTTTGGAGCTTGATGGATCGCCAATTTAATTACTATAGGGCTGGGGATTTAGCTCAGTGGTTCCGCCACCTGCCTCACAAGCACAAGGACACGAGTTGGATCCCTGGTACAAAAAATAATAATAATAAATAAATAAATAAATAATTACTATAGTGCTTGCTTTGGTATCATTGCCTCATGCTTCTTTGCCTTAGTTGACCCTATGTGCCATTGCAGCATTCTTTTCCTCACCAATTTTACCACCTCATTTAGGGTGCAGGTAGGATACAGAAGTCATAATAGATCCTTTAAATGAAGGCATTCAATGAAGAAACAACTGCCCTAATATAGGCCAGGTTAGGAGCACAAGGCAGGATGGTGTGGTGCTAAGGAACCAGCAAAGCAGGCTCCATTACCACCACTGAAGCTAAAGCAAGTAGTGTTACTTGAGCCTGTGAGAGTTAGAGCCCTGGAGGAGGGGCCTCTTTAGTGGGAGATGTAATCCTGAAGGTGGAAGATACCATCAGAAACAAGATGCCAACACAGGGAAAGCTCAGGGGAAAAACCCCCTGGCTTCTGTCTCTGGCCACACTCAGACTTCTTGTTAGCATCATCCACTGGCTAAACATAACTTGGTGTCAGGTGACAAGGAAGACCGGTGATGTAGTGTTCCTGAGACACAGAGCAGTGCAGAGAGAGAAGGAGACTGGATCGGAGGGTTTGGAGGGGCCAAAGAAGAACCAGCACATCTCAACTCTCCATGGTCAACAGGACAGAAAATATGCTCCCCAAAACACCACCTGACAATGCACTTCCATTTGTAGGTTATACTTACAGGTTATGAAACTTTTTGAAATATACACACCATATGTCCTTTTTTTCTTACCATGTCCCCATAAGAATTATGATCTACCCTGGATAAATGTCCCCAAAAGGAACATGTGTTAAAGACTTGGTTCCCAGGCTATGGTGCTATTGGGAGGCAGAGGAACTTTTAAGAGGTGGGGCCTAGTGGAAGGTCTTTGAGTCCCTGGAGGCATGACCTTGAAGGGGAGAGGGAGACCCCATCACTTACTCTCACCCTTTCACTTCCTGGGTATGAGGTAACCAGTTTTGCTCTCCTATGCTTCCTTATAAGGAAGAACAAACCATTCTTCTTTGTAAGTTGATTCATCTCTGGTATTTGTCATAGTAACAGGAAGCTAACACATACTTCAATACACAGATGAGGAAACAAGCTTAGAGAAGTAAATTTGTGGTTCCTTCTACATCATCACACATCTAGGTATGATGGTGCATCCTTATAATCTCAGCACTCTGGGAGGCTGAGGCAGGAAGATTACAAGTTTGAGGCCAACTTGGGCAACTTATTGACTTACTGAGACCCTGTCACTAAATACATAAAAGGACTGGAGATGTAGCTCAGTGCAAAGGTTCAATCCCAAGTACCCCTAAGAAATCATCACATAGCTAAGAAATAATAGTTGAGACATGAGCCCAGATTTGTATGTTTAAATGTCTTCTTCTACCAGTATCCAGCACACAGTTAAGGTATATATAGTCTGCTTCTCCTTACCCCCCTTTTGGCATTGGCCTTCTCCTGTCTTTCAGCAATTCTGCTTGAGACATCATCATCCATCATTATTGGCCCTCCTCCCAGTTAATTCAGACCCATCAGCTCCCCCTTTAATGCCTCACCTCTCCAGATGCCTCTTTCATCTAATATCAAAATTTGGTATTGTAAACCATTGCACTGTGCAATCTGGTAGCCACTGCCCACTTGAAACATGTCTAGTGTGACTATAGAATTAAATTTTAATTTAATTTTAACAAATTTAAATTTAACACTGATAATTAGAGCTTAATTCCTCAACCACCACACCATCATTATGGGCAGTGACTCGTTTCCAAAGAACAGGAGAGAAAGGGAACTTACAGTGCAGAAACCGGCAAATACTCCCCTGGCCAGTTGACCAAAGTTAACACCACCAGTGATAAATCATATTGATAGCGTGCACCCTTGCTATGTTGTGATGAAAATAGTACTTTGTCTCTGTGGTCATTTGCCCCAAATTCATAACCGTAATCTGATCATGAGGAAAATATCAGCCAGACCCCACTAAGAATTATTCTTCAAAACACTCACTACCACTCCTCTAAACTGTTCAACTTGTGAAAAGCAAGGAAAGTCTGAGAAGTTATCACAGACCAGAAAAGACTAAGGACACATGATGAAAAGCAATGTGGTGTCTAGGGTTGGATCCTAGGACAGAATAAAAAGGCATCTGTGGAAAAAATGGTGAAATCCAAATAAAGACTGGAATTTAGTTAATAGTAAACTATCAGCATTGTTTTCTGAGTTGTGACAAATGTCCATGGTAATGTAATAGGAACCTCTGGTACCATCTTTGCTGCTTTTCTGTAAGTGTAAGCTTATGTAAAAGTAAAATGGTTACTAAAATAAAAATAAAAACAGTCAATTCAGTTACAAGAAAACCTTTAAATAGTTTTGGGACACCTTGAGTATGTTAACCTGTTTTTTCAATTGTGAATTTGATAAAATCTAAAATACAGCTCAGGTATTTCCAATGGAAATTTAGAGTCTGAAAGGAGATGCGAGTGCTATCCACGGGTTTAGCCTCCATGAGCACAGAGCGAGTCAGAGAAGGATGGAGAATGACGTGGCTGTGGGGTGGGGAGGACAAAGTTGATACCCAGCACAACTCCTGTAGCAACCAAAAGCCTAAAGTGCCCTGCTTTGCACACCCACTCAGTTTTTTCGCTTCACTTCACCCATCTCCATCCCCGGAAAAGCCATTTTGGTGAGTTTCCCTTAGCCACTCCCACTGTCCATGCATACAGACTCAGCCCCTGCCATGCTCAGAGCTCCAGTCATCACTGGTCCTGCACTTCACCCTGTCAGAGAGATGATGATGGACACTTTCTGTCCTTTCACTGGATGCTTGCTTTCATTCCATAAGAAGAATGGCTGGTCTTTGAAGACAAAAAGCAGGTATTCCCAGTATATGTACACACCACTGTATTCTGAACTGTTTGATGAAGATGATGACAATGATTATTAATGACCTCAGAATTGTGTTTTTAGTCATCTTTTTTTTTTTTACCTCTACAGAATTCTGTTCTGTAATGTTCAGAATGCTTGTATGTCTTAAGTGGCCAAGTCAGTATTCTCTGAAATACATGAAGCTAGGTGGATCTCCTTTGTGAAGGGTGAGGGGTAGTTTTGTGAACGTACAACACTGGCTTTCTGCTCATGCTGGCCATATGGTCAGGCCTCTGCTCCTTATTTCCAGGGCGCACATGCTGGGAATCAAATCATGGATTCCAGCCAGCCCCTGGGCCATTATGCAAATAGGAATCCTCTAACGCAACCCCCCCCCACACACAATCCCTTAGAAATCCCTCTAATTCATTAACTGAAGTTTTTTAAAAAACCACACACACACACACACACACTTTCTTTTTCATAGTGTTAGGTGGTCTTAACACTGCTTTATTTTGGAGTGTGGCTCTACTTTTAAGGCTATGGAACACATGATTTTATGACACCATTTAAATGCTCAATCTCCTTAAGCTCCTAAAATCATCACCTGCTCACAGGGTTGCCCGATGAACTAATTTCCCCTCCCTATAGCTATACACTTGAGGCTATTTTCTTGGCTGTATGCAAGTTTAGAATTATTTTGATCCTTCTGAAGAACTGAATCTTTCATCGTGATCTAATGACCCCTCCTAACCCTTACAGTGATTTTTATCTTAAAGTTTATATTCCACAATTTAGCTTTCTTTTACTTAGTAATTGCTTGGTATATCTTTTTTGTGTTACTTTCTTTCTTTTTTTTTTTTTTTTTAGATGGGATCTCACTATGTTACCCAGGCTGGCCTCAGACTTTCATTTTCCTGCCTCAGCCTCAAGATTAGCTGAGATTACAGGCATGTGCCACTGCACCTGGCTTAACCTTTTACTTTCTAACTTTCTGCCTTCTTAGGCCTTAAGTGCAGCTCTTGTAATAGACACACAGCTACATTTTTTAAAACCCTATCTGGGTCGGGGATTTAGCTCAGTGGTTCCCCTGCCTGCCTTGCAAGCACAGGACCGGAGTTCGATCCCCAGTACCAAAAAAATAAAATAAAATAAAAAATAAAACCCTATCTGACAACTTCTGCTTTTTAATTGTCTAGTTTAATTCGCTTATATATGGTGACTGATAATACTTATCATATTTATATTTGTTTTGCCATCCTTTTATATACATACTTTGATGACATGCATAGATCTTCATTTTATTTTCTTTTAAAGTCTATATTTAGAGTACTTTTTGGCTTATAGCACCATTAGGTGCCCTGCCCCTGCCCAGCATCCTTGATTTCAGCATCTAAAACTAGTCATATGTTTGTTATAATGGATGAACCTACATTGACATGCAGTTATCACTCAAAAGTCCACAGTTTACATTTGGGTTCACTCTTGGCGTTGAACACCCTATGGGTTTGGACAAACTGATTATGTGTATCTGCCATTATAGTATCGTATAGAGTATTTCCCCTGCTCTGAAACACTCTCCTGTACTCTTCTTATTCATCCCTGTCCCCAATCCCTGGCAACCTCAGAATTTCCATCGTCTCCGTAGTTCAGCCTTTTTTGGAATCATACACTTGGAGTCACACAGTATGTAGGCTTTTCAGTATGTAGGTTTCTTTCACTTAGCAATATACAAGTAAGTTTCCTCTACATCTTTTCATGGTTTGATAGCTTATTTCTTTTTAGCCCTGAATTTATTCACTCAACCACCTTATTTTTAAATGTGATTTTTCTGAGCATGAAAGAACTATGTCTAAGCTGACAGTTCTTTTCTTTCAACAGTTGGAAAATAGACTCTGCTGTCTTCTAATTTCCATTGTTTTTAAAGCAACTGTTAGTCTAATTGTCATTCTTTTGAGGATGATCCATCTTTTCTCTCTGGGCTCTTTTAAGATCTCTTGGCAGTTGGTGTTGTTCTGCGGTTGAATTATGATGTGTTTCAGCATGAATTCCTCCTTTTTAAATGTCCTGTTTGGTATGTGTTATTGTGTTTTTATCAGTCTTGGAAGATTCAAGCCATTATCTCTTCAAATATTACTTTCATGCCCTCTCTCTCTCTCTCTCCCTTCCTCCCTCCCTCCCTCTCCCAAACTCCAGTTAGATTTAGATTTGGCCATCTGTACTGCATTCTGGGTAATTCTAATATTCCTTTCAACTGGATTTAATCTATTATTTAACCAGTCCACTTTAGATTTTTTTAAATAATTGTATTTTTATTTATAGCAGCTCCGTTTAAAAATCTTCTTGGTCATTTCTGCTAGGCTGTGGTTGTTGGCTCATCTATAAGAGTACATCTTTTATTTCTTTAAATGTTTCACATATAGCTGTTCTGTATGTATTCTGTATCTTACAATTCCTATATCTCCAATCATTGTGAAGACCTGAATCTATTGTATATTATTTTTGCTCCTTTTGGCTTATGGTGGCTTGCCTTAAGATATTGTGAGCTTCTTACTTGATTTTAATCCATGGGAATCTTGTACATCTAAAGTAAAAATATTTTTTTTCTAAGAAAGTTTGCTTCAACTGAGAGTCAGGGACATTTCTGATCTAAAACCATTTCAGCCACTGTGAGGATCTTGCCTTAATAAATGAGTCCCAGATCAGCATCCTAACCACAGTGTTGGCCGAAATCTCAGTAACAAAGTTCCTATTGGTATCTGCTCTCAGGGTGTCCTCCCTCCTCTGGTCTGGACTTGATTGGTTTTCATTTTGGTGACAGAAGTTGTAGAAGTTTTTGAAAAGCTCTCCAACTACTTGCAGGACCAGAAATGCCTTAAATAGTATCCTATATTCAGAATATAGTTATATATCTGCAAGGCAGTGAGTCTCTTAGAATACTCCTCCCACCCTCAACACACACACACACACACACACACACACACACACACACACACACACTTTGCTATCTTGCCAGAAGCATAGGGTTCATTGTTAAATTTTGAATCGTACTGTTTTAAGGGAAAATCTGATTTTTAAAAATGTCATTCATTGTTTCAATTATACAAAATATATGATTTGCTTTCTTATTTAGTCATTATTTTATTATCCTTTTTATTGAGAACAGCTACAGGACTCAGGATGCTTGCTTCTTGGGTATGAAGCTGCTATTTCAGCACATATACCTAAAGCTAGTCTTGTCCCATAATTTAGTTTGCCTCTAGAAGTAGACACCAATGATCTTGGCCAGGAGGCTGGCACTCTCCACTTGCCTTCCTCTCACATGCACATGGAAACTGCTGCTACCTTAATGCTGCAGGAAGATATCATTTAGCATTCATAGCCTGCTGCATATTTGCTAAATGCTTTACAACTCATTTTTGTAAGTCATTCTTCACTATCACTCAGAAAGAAAAGCAGGTGGTCAACTCTAGGTCTGCTTCCATGTCTCCCACTATTAATCCCCATGGATGAACTTCCAAACTTTCATCCCTTTGTGCCCTGCATTTATTGAATAAGTAGACCAGGTCAAATACGCTACATCCCCCTAGCCCTGTCTAGTTACCATTTCTTTATGATTGAAAGGCATGAAGAAAAGGAAGCTGATCTGAAAAATATGAAACAAAACATCAATGCACTGGCTTTTCTTTCAACCCCTGCTGGGTACAAGGAGAAAAACTTAGAATCCAGTGTCAGTGCTCTGGACAAGTTCCTCTCTGCAAGGCTCCTCCCACTACTGGGAAAAACCACTCCTTGTATTCAAAGAGTGTGCTGTCAGAGAAGGCAACAGGCCTTTAAATTGGTAGCCTTGGGATAAGTGGGGAACACTAGGTGGACAAAGTAAGAGAAGAATCCCAATAATTACACAAGACTGTGTGTCCCCTAAGACTATAAAGGTGAGAAGGGAAATTCAGCTACTGAACTTTTATGAACATGGAGCTTTCCTTTACCATCTTGAATAAGTCACCAAATTGTCACAAACAGAGACTGCTGAGTTCAAGGATCTGCGCCTGTAGTCCCAGCTATTTGGGAAGCTGAGCCAAGAGGATGACTTGAGCCCATGAATTTGAGGCCACCCTGGGCAACACAGCAAGATCCCATCTCAAAAAACAAAACCAAACCAAAAAAAATAGAGATGAAGGAGAATAATGCCCATTTATCTATCGTCTAGATTTATAAATTGTTGGAATTTTGTCATATTCGTTTCATATACTTTTTCCTAAAGTATTTAGAATTGTAGACATAGTAATATTTCACCCTTAAAGCTTTATCACATCTTATATAATCATAATGCCATTATCCCATCTAAAAAATTCACAGAAATTCCTTGATATTATCTAATATTTAATTCATATTAAAATTTTCCTCCATATCTTTTGTAGCTAGTTATTCAAAGCAGGATCCAATCAAGGACCATGCATTGCATTTGGTGATTATATGTAAGAGTCTATTAACCCAAATCACCCTGGAAATTTTCATAGCTTTTTATCTTCATAACAACCCAAAATGCAGCAATCATTATTTCCATTATACAAATGGAAAATTGAGGTTAGAGAAGTAGTTTTCCCAAGAACACAATGTTAGGAGTAAGTGTGTAGTGGACGTTTCCTGCAATTTTAGCTGTCCACTATCCAATGCCCTTCCTATGTGGAGCAAATTGGATTGCATCTTGGTGGGGGGCACCTCTGGCTGCCAAGAGGAAGGCACAGAAACTAGCCTGAAAAATTGGTCACTTTGATCCAGGACTTTGAGGCTAGACCAGTAAAACTTTCTGCAATGACAGAACTATTCTACATGTGCCTTGTCCATCACACTACCAACCACTTGTAGCAGCTCCTGTACTAAACAGCACAGATCTAAACAGAGTGATGCCAAGATGCAGGGACAAGATGCAGGGACAGATGGGAAATTATGCACAGCATCAGTGGCAGCATTAAGAGCTTGCTGGTGTTGGTATCTTTGAGGATTGGGTTGATGGTGGCATTGCAGATAGCTCACTTGTCCACTTTAAAAGTCTGACCCTCTATTCAGCCCATTATCTGAACCATACAACTAGCCAGTAAACTCTCTTTTGCTTAAAATCTCCTGAGGTAGTCTCTGTTGTTTAAAATCTACAGTCCTTTATCAGATACTGCTATCAGATATTGTCACCCAATTCATTTGTTTCCTTAGGAACAGAATCTCTATTCTTAGCTAGGCACAAGTTATAGCTAGTTGTGGCTACATAACAAAGTTCTGATTGGTGAGAGTTGGTGTACAAATTCTGAATGTAACTTTAAAGGAGAGGCAAGCACTTTTTTTTCTTCATTCTCCTTCCAAGTGAGTGAAATACGGATGTGATGATCAGAGCTCAAGTGGCCATCTTGGACCATGAAGTAGAAACCAAGTTTTTTTTTTTTTTCCAGTACCAGGAATCAAACTCTGGACCTTGAGCTTGCCAGGAAGGCGTGGCACTGTTGAGCTACATCCCCAGCCTGAAACTAAGTCTTGAGTTTGGTGGAACATCAAAATAGAAGGAGGAGGGGCCGGGGATTTAGCTCAATGGTTCCACTGCCTACCTCTCAAGCCCAAGGTCCCAAGTTTGATCCCCGGTATCAAAAAAATAAATAAAAAGAAGAAGAAGAAGAAGGAGCATATGATCTTGGGGATTGTGAAATCACTACAATAGTCTTGTATTTACATTTATGTGAAACAGAAAAATTTCTTTTATATGCCATTGTGGATTTCTTTTCTTTTTAGCTGAACTTAATTGTGTTACTTTTCAGCTGAACCTAATCCTAACTGATAAAATCCCTCAACCAGTGTGGCTGGCAGATCTAAATTTGTTTTTTTTAGTCTTTTTTCCCCATTAAGTTTATTGGTACATTTTAGGTATAAAATACAGTTACATTCATCATTGGGATCTTGTACCATTACATGAGTCTCTTGGT
>NW_004624829.1:2743523-2759592 GCF_000247695.1 Heterocephalus glaber
TGTTTCCCTTTGAGGCTGCTGTAGGTGATCTGGAATTCTGTTTTTGAGGCTTGTTTATGTGTTTTCTCATTTCCACGGGGCAGGGGTGCTTCTGGCACCCACACAGCTCACCTTCTCTGCCCTAGGAGCTTGGGATGGCGGTGGGGGAGCTTCCTTCCAGGTTTTGGGACCAGCTCAGCTTCTCTGCCCTAGGAGGTTGGGATGGCAGTGGGGGAGCTTCCTTCGGAGTGCTGGGACCGGCTGAGCTTCTCTGCCCTAGGAGTCTGGGATGGAGGTGGAGAGCTTCCTTTTGGGTTCTTGACCCAGCTGGCAGATCCAAATTTGAACCCACATCTGGAACTAAAAGGATCAGGAATTAAACTTACTCTTCTCTGGGACTATTATCCAGAGACTTGTTTCCATGTTTCTATGGGATAAGCCTGTAGTTTGGAGGACTCATCCACATCTTGCTTTAAACAGGACTATTCTTTGACCCTATCAAGAAATGCCCTATCCTGGGCCTTGCCCATTAGAGGCCTCAACTCTGGCTTGGCCCCTTCCTTCTTGGTGAAAACATGGTAGAGCCAAGACATTCTAGATCATGATTTAGGAGACAAGAACCTTGGGATTCTGTGCCCAAATGGCCTAAGCCAGGCTTTAGAGCCTGTATGGGCTTCTTCCTTAGGTTCTTCTTACCCAAATCAGACTATGTAGCTATTATGACCACCATATGCTAGAAGTAAGGCCAAAGGACAACTATTTGCAGGGAGGCACTGATAGAATTTACATGGATAGTCTAGCCCATTGGTCTATGTGTCTATGAGGCTCCTTATCATGGGACATGGAGTCTAGGAGTGAAGAGATGGAGCAGTTAGGCTATAGGTTAGTGACCCAGGCTTACTATGCCATTGTGGTCCAATATGTAACTCCAAAGAGCCCAAATTTTAAACTCAAACCTCATCATCTGGGTCTTAAGGGGTATATTTATCAAAGTAGAGGGATGGGTGTGTTTTTGATAAACAGTTCATAGCTTATTTGTAACTTTTAAATAATCGAATGTATATGTGGGCTTCCATTTGTATTCTGGTTCCAAGTCTTCAGGATGAGCTTACCTCAGTATAGCACACAGTACCCATGGCCTTCCTTTTGGAGTTATTTGTTTTCATTTCCCTTGCTTTGTTATTTTCCTATTCCCTCCATAATTTTCTCCTCTGGTTGCAGTAAATCACTTGTAGGCAGAGACTTGACTTTCTATTTCTTTCTAGCCCCCTGGCCCTTTAGCACAAAGTGTTCTGGGTACATTGATTCTGTATCCAGTATGTGTTAACTCTGGCTTGGATCAGAATCATGAGAATGATTTTAAAACATGCAATTCCTAGCTTCCCTGAAGTTAAGGAATCTGTATTTTATTTAATTTCTACAGATGATTCTGAAGGACAACCATGGCTAAGACAATGAACACAGTGACCAACTGACTCATTCACTCCTGTCTTGAGACCAACATCCTCAGAGATACAAAAACAAGAGTAAGGAGAATAGAATAGGGACGATTAAAAAGTTTATTCCTCTGGCCCTTCTAACTCTTCTTTCAAGATCTAGGGCATGGTGTCTGCATCTCATTTCTACTTGTCTCTTGGCATTAAAAGGATGCCTTTAGCACTCCCCATAGCTCAAAGCTTGATCATGGATTTCAAAGTCAGGGTGGCAGCTGGTGATTCTCAAATTTGTATCTGTAAATCTTCACATTTTTTGAGGAAACACTCTTAACAGTCTAGCAGAATGCCTTAGTCCATTTTGTGTTACTATAATAGAATACCAGAAACTGAGTAATTTATTTTCTTAAATGTATTTGGCTCACAGTTCTGGAGGCTAGAAAGTCCAAGATCAAGGGCCACCTCTGGTGAGGGCCTTCTTCTTGTTGCATGATAACATGAATGAAAGTGCCATGAGAGAGAGAGAGAGAGAGAGAGAGAACACAACCTGAATCCCCTTTTATAATGAACCTATTACCATGATAACTAATGTAATTCCCATTAAGGAGATTAATCCATTCGTTGGGTCAGTGCTTCCAAGACCCAAACACATTTCTTCAGGCCACATTTCCCAACACCTCTGCATTGAGGACTTTGTTTCCAACACATGAACTTTGGGGGAACACATTCAAACCATAGCACACAGTAATTGGCATACAGAAGATATTTATTGAATGCTTACGTAAGAAAAATATCTTGACCTGAGTTCAAGGAGAACTGCATTTGATTCTGGGAAAACATTAGGGTCACTGCGGTTTTATATTCAGATTTCTTCAAAGAAATAAATTATGGGTTCATATAACTGCTGACCAATAAACTTGTTTGGTAAGCCAATTATTAGCCCAGGATTAGAAATATGATGGGGACTTTAAAATTTCAATTACCTCAATAAATACCTGCCAATCTCCTCTACCTATCTTTCATGGAACATTTGAACCAGGACTTCTGAAACTCCATTTTTAAAAAAATATTCTCATCATTTAAAATACAGTCCAGTACAATAAGATATTATCACAATCTGCTTGAAGCCCTTATTAGATCGTTCACTTCATGCTATTTTTTAAGATAAAGGTAAGTTCCTCTAGAAAATCAAGGACACATAGCAAAGCTGAAACTCAACAAATATTTAGATAACACAAAACAGGGAAATTTAAGAGCTGGGGGCCAGATGTCCTGAAGAATTCTTCTAAGGAAAAGCTCTTTGAGATGAACTGTCTCTGTTGGTTTGCTGCCCAGTATTTTTCTCATTGGAGTTGCTATTGCACAAGATTGCAACAATAGCTTGATCTTTGTCTTGATCTCAGTTATTTTTGGCCCAAATAGGTTGGGATTATTTTCAATAACTGCACTGGAAACAGCTCTGTCAAATCTCTTCTTTGTTTCAGGCTCCAGATCTTGACTGAAAATAGTACAATGGCTTCATTAGGGACTATAAAAGGCTCATGCCAGGAATCCTTGGGAAGCCACAATAGAAAGATACCAAGGCTGTTTAGGAGGACAAAATGAGAATAAGTGGCCACCAATGGGTCATTTAAACATGCTGGAACAAGCAAGTGGCTCAGCTTCACCATTTGGGGTCTGCTTCTTGAGATTGCTGTCATTGACTCATCCCACAAAGCACCATGCTTTGGGGTCATCAGACTTGATGATTCATTTAAGCCATGCTGGGAGATAAATACCACGGCTAGGTTCCTTGAAGGAAAATATTAAATTGAAACCAATCCCATTGCCTGTGTTTCTCAGAATAAAAGGAGCCTGCTAAGTGAGACAATTGTAAAGTCTCATCTCCTCTGCTCTGCTTTCTGCCAGAATATTTTATTAACTCAGCAACATTCACAGCCTTGTCAGGATCCCATATTGCAGTCCACAGACTTAATTGAGACCATATAAAGAGAATGGCAAGCATGGGCTAAGTTTTCCAAGGGCTTGGGATTACTGAAAAGACTGCCACATAGTGTGGGCTATAAATGACGGGGCTGTGTAAAGAAAACGGGACTTAAATGCAAAATCTACTGCAGTCTAGAGTATCTTGACGTGTTTGGCATTTCCTTATATGCTAGAGTTAAAAAAAAAAAAAACTAAGAATGTTAAACCAGAAAAAGAATCATTAAGATGGTCCTTTTGGCTTCCAGAGTGGTACAACGAGATGTGAGACTAAAGATGCCACAACTGGGTTGTGGCTGATCCATGCCGGTTTGTTTGTACTCAACTGTTAGAATAATTTTTTATTTGGTGGATAGTGGTAGCCACAGAGAATATTTGAGTGAATGAGGGCTAGCTACTGAGCTGCAGCCTCAGGACAACATTATGAAAAAAGCAATTCTCAAAATGTATTCTATCACCTTGCATGAAAGTTTCACTTGAAAGTAGGCATAACAACAACATAGCAGAGATAGGATTATGTTATCATTATAGTCAGCATCAGGCAACAAGAAATCCTCCTAAGCCAATGGTTGGACAAGGACACAGGTAGGGTTTAGTGCATCCTAGGAACATCCCTAGGGTAGATAAATGGGCACTTAAAGCTGGTTCATGCAAGAGGAATAAGTACTGAAATATTTGAGCTGATCCACATACCTTGAATTTGTGTGACTTCACCAGTAAGAGCTCATTTCAACATTCATGATGCTAATTAACAAGTCATTTATTTCACTAATAAAACTCCTTTCTGGCATTTGCTATGCTCATTAGCAAAACCTAGGTGATCTAGATAGAAGCAATGGGTATAGTAGCAGCCTCTGGAGGGTAGCTGATCTGATTAGAATGCACATAGATCAGCCCTGGTGTATGCACTCTTGATTGGCATCTGGTTTATTGCTTAGCCTAAATTTGACACAGGTAATGTCACTCTGTAATTGATGAGGAATTTTAAAGTAAATTTCAAACATTATGGCAAACTGGTTAGTAAAGAAATAAGAATTCAAACTCAGATCTTCTGGCTTCCAGAATCTTTTCCAAAGGACGACTTTCCTCTCTTCTAATTAAAAAAAATGAAAAAGTTGCTAAATGTGTGCTAGAAAAGATGCTGAAACACTAAATCATAGCTTCTCATGAAATTGGGATCCTCTGAAACTGCTTCACAGGAACTCAGGCTGGTGTGTTCTGTGACTTCCACAAAGGGCTATGTTTCAGAACTGAATGAGAACCCACCTTCCCATAGAGCCATTAGCAGGCACACCGCATGAGCTTTCAGTGTTATGGCGCAACAGACTCTACAGAAAACTCTGTTTTACCCACAACGTAAATTTGCCTTCTGGCTTGTTGGAGTGGACCTGTGGGTGTGGTGAGATGGGCTCATAATAGACACTGAATACATACTTGTCAAGTGAAATTGTGCTGAAATCCCTCCTGGTTCCCTTGCAAGACTAGGCAGGGAAATTTTAGCAATGTCTACGGGGCCCTGATTTAGGTTTAAAATTGTTTGTTTAGAAACCTATCCTCCTCTAAGATTTTGTGTAATCACCTTGTGTAATCAGCAATTGTTTCCATCAGCTTCCATGTGTTAGATCACTTGAAGAGCTTGTAAACTACGCTAGAGCAGTGAAATCAATCTCTAGGGCCAGGGTCCAGGCATCAGTATTTAAAAATTTTTTTATAAAGTTCTCAGATGATTAGAATATGCATTCAGGACTGAGATCAAATTGCTTGATCTATCATTTCTCAAACTCCACTGTGCAAGCCACATGAGTATCTCCCTAGAATGCAGATATGGAATCAATAGGCCTTGGGTGGAGCTTCAGACTGCATTTCTAACAGGCTCTCAGGGTAGGTTGCTGCTGCTTCCCCAGGATTCAATCTCCAGAACTAAACCACTAAAGCAAGATCTGAGATGGGCCAAATTATCTAACTCCCTTTATTTACTGTTCAGGACATTGTGAAGACCGTAGCTTTAATGTGAATATGATGCAAATAAAATGGTTAATCACCTAACATTTCATAAAAATAGAGATTTGACTTCTTATAGACTTGCTTTAACTATTCAGGATATTTTTCAAAGCAAAAAAAAAACAAACAAAAAAAACACAACAACAATAGCTTGCCTCTAGTTCCAAAGAGCTCATCATCTAATGGGCTCATAATTTTAAAAAGAGCCACCTCCCCAGTCCCTAGTTTTAACCCCACTTATGTTTATTGATTGTCTTGGATCACACTGCCTCTGTAGTTAGCCAGCCAGAGTGTGATATCTTTACTTGCTGTTTTTTCACAGCTCTAGTTTAAGCCTGTTAATTGCATGATCCAGTGAGGTTGTGGAGGAAGCTGTGTCACAAACACCCAACTGGCTGCAGGTAGCATAGGCAGCTGGAAAGGAAAGGGGAATCTTTAAATGTAAACAAAAGAGTAGGCTGCAACCCATTCAATGGCCTTTTTCCTACACCTGCATAAGCAGATAGTGATTGACATCAGCCACAGCAGATTGACTCTAAAGGATGAGCCAGAGAATTTTACAAACTCAAAAAGAAAAAAAAGCCCAAGCCACTACCTACAGAGCCCAAGGTGCAAGTGCCTGTGAATTATGTTATCAGCTGCACAGCAGGACTGCAGAAAGCAGTAAGTATGAACAATATATAAATTACAGGGGTCATTCAATGAGCAGATCAAGTGCAATTAAAATGCAAAAGACTTTTCTTTTTACCTGACTCAGAAAAAAATATTTTTGCAACCTCTGTGGTTCACACAAGAGTGCCTCAAATTGTACAGAAGAGCATAAATTGTGGTGGGGGTACCTGATTACTGGACTCAAAAAGGCTAACGTGCAATTTGTGTTCTTTTTATGTAGATTAAATGCATTGACTGCAGCTTGTACCGCTTAGATACGCAGCAGGGAGTCAAAAGCTTGGGTATCAGTCAACCACAGCCAGCAACTAAACCACAGAGCCAAATCTGTTATTGTGCCTTAGATGAGACACTTAATCTAATCTAGTGGGAGCAAACCCCCCTGGACAAATAAATGGGCATTACCAGCAGCAATGGTAGCTGTAATGTTAAGAAAAGGCTCCAAATATTTTTGTGATAACATAATTAATGACTTCTCTAGCCTCCTGCTTGGTCCTTTAAAATCCTGTCTTTCAGCTCATAGTCACTTGTCTCACACCCTGATGGAGAACCTCTGGATGTAAATAACAAGAGGCAGCAGTCTGCTTTCTCATCCTCTCAGGAAGCCATGTGTCCTAAGTGTACTACAATCTGAAAAATGTGGATAACTCCTCGGAGCCATATATGCATCCTCAAGTAGAGAGAAAGCATTATTGCACTGCAATGAACCTACCCCATTAGAGCAAACAGGGAGGAAGAAGAAAGGCAGTGAAATACAGAGTTTAGGGCTTCAGGGACCAGTGCTGTAGACATCTAAGACAGTATGAATTGGACACCAGAATCACAGAATATTAAAAACTGGAGTTAATCTTGGGAATCAAGAAATCCATCCTTCCCTAATTCAGGAATTGATTCTACAATGTTCCTGTCAGTTTCAGAAACTACTTCTAGAAAAAGAAAACTTTTCAAGATGCAACCCTCCTAGAATGTATTCCCTCTGATTCCCAAGACACCACACAAGTAATCCTTTAGTTAAGTGTTTCTCTGACTTTGAAGTACACACAAATACCCTGGGAGCCTGTTAAAATGCAGATTCATGTTCAGTATGTGTGCCATGGGCTATGGACCACACTCTGAATAAAAAAGCTTTGGTGGTCTGACCAGATCCTAAATCAAGCCTGAATTTGTTAGCTTGGTTGTATTTGATGTCAAAGAGGTCAAGATTTTTAGATTTATCCTCACATGGTCCTCTCTCCTTCTTGGTCACAGCCTTAACCCTCATAAACCACCTCTCACATAGTCTATGACAAGCACTCTTCAAAAAGCAAATGTAGAGAGAGCAATTTTCTGCACAGTGGCTTGTATGTTACTGCAGAAGGATCTCTAAATGGCAGGCACAAAATCATTTTTGCTATATTTATTAGTTGTCTATTATTGCTAACAAATCATCCTAAAGCTTGGTGACTTAAACAACAAGCATGTAATATCTTCCAAATCTTCTGAGGATGAGGAAATTAAGAGCAGATTGGCCAGGTTGTTCTGGCTTGAGATTGCTCATAATAGTACAGTCAAATGTTAGCCTTGATTGAGACTGGGCGGTCTGCTTCCAAGGTGGCCCATTTACGTGGTTGGCAAATTGGTGCTGACTGCTGGTAAGAAACTTCTGAACTTTCCATATGAGTATCTCCACAAGGATGCTTGAATGTCCTCATGGCATAATGACTGGCTTCTCCTGAAGCAAGTGATGTAAGAGACCAAGGCAGAAGTTGCAACACCTTTTATGACCAACCTTTTGCAGTCATACAGTGAAACACTTCTACTATATTCTAGTGGTCACCCAGACCAGCCACAAATTCAGTACAGGAAAAGACTACAGAGGATGTCAATACCAAAAAGTAAGGATCACTGTGGGCCATCTTGGAGGCTGGCAACCATAGGAAATTAACCAGGGTTCCCCATTCCAACTGCAAAATATGTTGACTGAGGTCTCTGGCTCTCTGAATACTCAGGACCACACTAACACACTTGTGTTTCTCTTCTCTCTGCCTGAGTTCTTCCTACAAGTTGATTGTCTTTGTTTCCAGTCCTCTTGATGATAATTGTTCCGGTTGTACTTGTTATTAAAATTAATTCATACAACATGTGAATTGATGGGATATGAATGAAAAAAGAAATTGTTTCTATAGTAACTAAATTTGAAATTTTTGAAAGTTTCAATAGTAGCAGGTAGCTAAAATTGCTGTTGAATTATATATGTGTCAAACAGTTATGAAAGATATTTTAAATCAGTTAAAAATTGGACAGATTGCACACTAAGCTCACCTCACAAGTGTCTTACTTTACCTTTAAGAAACTGGAATTGAAAGTCATAGACAGTGCATTTAGGTACAGCTCATGCAAGAAGGAAAACCTATAGCTCCTATCAGTAGATTTGTATTGAAACAAAGTGACTTGGATGTATAGCAAAGGCTTAGTGAATGAACATACATTCACATGTTTTAATTTAAATAAACTATTTCAAGGTTGTGTGTACCATTTTTAAAAATTTATTCCCTGCTTTACTTTTCTTTTTCTTTTTTTATATATTTATTGGTACATTTTAAGTATACAATACATTTACATTTATCATCAGGTGTTTGTACCAGAACATGATATATCTTGGTTCTTATTTTTTCTCCCATTCCCTGTACACCCTTCACCCCCTCCACCCTTCCCTATTTACACAGACTTTGATTCCATTTTTTTTCTTTCTCATAATTTTTCCTTTCCCTTCTTCCCTTTCCCCTTCCCCTCCCACCACCCCCAAACTCTTGGACCTTTTCCTATTTCAAATTATCAATTATTCATTTTAATCATTTTCATCCTTATTTACACTTTCAGTTTCTCACACTAGAGAAACTATTCAGTATTTACACATGTGTGCCCTATTTATTTCACTTAAGAGTACGGCCTCAATACGCATCCATTTAGCTATAAATGTCTCTAGTTTCTCATTCTTTATGGCTGAGTAGTACTCCATTTTATAAAAAAACCACATCTTCTTTATCCAGTTTCCAGTCGATGGGCACTTGGGCTGTTTCCAAGCTTTAGCTATTACAAACTGTGCGGCTATAAACATAGGTGTACATATATCGCTGTGGTATGATTCTTTTAATTCTTTGGGGAAGATACCCAGCAGCGGAATAGCGGGGTCAAATGGGACTTCCAGTCCTAGTTCTTTGAGGTATCTCCATACTGATTTCCACAGTGGTTGCACCAGTCTACACTCCCACCAACAATGGAGAAGGGTTCCTTTCTCTCCACACCCCCGCCAGCATTTGTTATTGGTTGATTTCTTGATAGCAGCCATTCTTTGTGGGGTGAGGTGGAATCTCAGTGTTGTTTTCATCTGCATCTCTCGAATGACCAGTGCAACTAAATTCTGGTTCAAGTGACTGGGTATGAAAGTATTCACTGCAAGTGAGAAATTGTTCTTGGGCCTGGCACTTTTATTTAGAAGTAGGAGGGAAGGATATAGCTGAAGAGAAGGGAGTCTAGACCATCAGGTTTGGGAAAGTTCTGGAGCTGAAAGACAATTTGTCTACAACCTCACCTACTTAAAGGACTACAAATTAGGACCAGTGTTGCCCTATTCCACACATGCCTTGAGCTTTATAATATCGTTTGGTAGCTTCTTTTACCCGTTAAGGCAGCTTGCCATTTATTTTAATCTAATTTCATTTGCACGCAATTGTTAGGAAGTGGTATGGCTCTCTGGCCAACAAAAATTCATGCCACCCTTTCCATGGTGTGGAGAGGATAGTAAGAAACGGTTTCATAGGCAGGAGCTACATACTCTAGCCCAGTTTCCATCCAGATGTGGTCCTGTGGCCAGGACTCATTGATGAAATATGGCTGCAAATGATATCTAGCACTTCTAGGCTAAAGTTTGAAGATGTGGGTATACCTCATCTGTGACCTTTCTCTTGTTGGCTGTATGTACAAGATTCTGAGGTTCTCAGGAACAGTTGAGCTACAAGGCAGAAGCCCGAGTCTCTGAATCAGCACTGTGGGCATGTTACTCACTTGCTGCAGGAACATATATCAGACAAGCATGTGTCCTAAATTTGGAGAGTTGATCGCTACAGTAGTGACCATTATGTTACTTTCATACAGGGGCTGCTCACACTGAGACTTGCCCCTATTTATTATTCTATCCCCTTCCTCAGCTTACCCTAGCCTCTTCTGTCTCACTAGAATTATTCCTCTTTTGTATGACCTATGGATTATTAACCTGAGAAGTCTATACAATTAATTGCATCAAAAATGTTGTCTATATGTGTATTTTTCTGGGGAAAGGATTTTTGCAGGCTTCTCATAGGAGTCTGGGAGCCCCTCGAATTGTTATGAAGAGCTTTTCTAAGAGATTCTCCTCCGATGTCTTATTCCTAATTTAATCTATGACCTTATGATTTAGAGATCTGATTATCTGTGAATAAACCATTGATGTAAATTAAAGAGAAAGCAAAAGTAAAGCGCTCTAGTTGGGTTGTGGATGGAAATATAGAGGCACAGTGTGGAATGAACAGAATGGTGCACTGAGGATGCGGAAAGAAAGCCCCCTCTGGGACTTAAGTAACTGCACTTCTCCTGTCGTAGTAAGTCCTGGCTCAAAGTGTCTCCTGGTGACCTCTAAGTTCTACCATGTTCCTTTGCAAAGGCCTAATTTATGGCATAGGACTAAGGAGATTTTGTTTTTGTATATTCTGAGAAGTAATTCTACTCTAGCTCAACTCATATATCCTAAGTTTATGTCCAGCAAAACTGCCTTAATACTAGAGCACGGGAAAAAATTGGCCCACAGGATTCTGCAAGAGGTTGGAAATATAAGACTGTGAACCATGCCTATCCAAACCATTGAAAATTACTGGGTGGAACTAAAGGTCTCTAGAGGGTTCATTATTCAAGTGAAGGTGTCTAGTCTCTTCAGAGGCTAGGAATGACCTGAATTCTAAGCCAGGGATTGACATAGAGCTTCCCATTTCACTTGATGTCTTTTAATACATTAGATATAAATACATCACTTTCATCTTGAAGGAGGATAAAGAACTATGGTGCCACCATATAAAGTCCTTTGCTCTAAGAAGCAAGGATACAGGTAGGAGGTAGAAGGAGGTAGAAATATTCATCCAAGTAAGTTAAAGTACTATTACTCTTTCTTGACCCTCTCTCCATGTTTTTTTTTAACAAAGGTATCCATATATATTCTTTTTGCCTCAGTTTTTAGACAAGAGTTCATATACCTTTTTTCTTGGACATTCTGGGCATTCTGGCCTAACCCAGTGGTTCTTAAAGTGTGACCTCCAGACCACCAGCATCAGCAAATTCTTATACCCTACCCCAAACCTGCTAAATCAGACATGCTGGAGATGGCATCAAGCAATGAGTTTTAATAAGACCTGCTGGTCATTCTGATGCATGCATAAAGGTAAGAACCTTTACCAGAAGTCTGCTCTTCATTGCCAAAACTTGACTCATCCCATTTCTTAGCAAGTGTACACCAATTTTCTTCCAAGACTGAAGTGAAGGCCTTTCATTTGAGGGGAGGGGGATATTTAAAAGCCACTGGCAGAAAAAATTTTATCTTCTGAAAATTTGATGGTTTTGTGTACAGATGGTATCCAACTTACAAAAGTTTGACTTACTGATTTTTTGACTTTATAATGGTGCAAAAGTGACATGCCTTCGGTACAGCCACAATTTCAGGTCTGAATATGGATCTTTCCCTGCCAAGTGATATGTAGTACAATGCTCTCTGGCAATGCTAGGCAGTGGCAGTGATCCACAGCTCCCAGTCAGCCCTGCAATCACAAGGGTAGACAACTGATATGCTAGTGTATATGTTGCTAAGCCAGGACGTGCAGTAGATTAGGTGCATTTTAGATTTAGAATAGTTTCAACTTACAATGGGTTTATTAGGACAGGATTCCATTGAAAGTCAAGGTCCTTCTGCCCTGTGAAATACATCTCATCCAGTCATTCCTGGGTCTTCTTTGTCCTCAGGTGCTCCTGTAACTTGTAATGTGCGAAAAGACCTGCTGGGTACACACAATCCATCTTATCCTGCTCTTACACTGCTGGAAAGCGATTTCTCTCCAAGTAGAAGATAGTCTGATAAACTCTTTTACTTTAATCTACTCCTTTAGATTATGAAGCTTGCAAAGCTCATGTTTTCCTTTGGAGTTTATTAAAGGGAAGACTGCTTCTTAATGCCCAGAGCTTTAAAGCAATTATTTGGTGTAGAAGTCACTGCCCTGCAGCCTATGACACTCACAGCCATCCACTCCAAATGAAGTGTTCTCCTGGCTCTCTCCCTCCCCTTTTCCCCATCTTATTACCACCTCACTTGCTGCCTCTTTTTTCCTCCTCTGTTTGCTTCTTTTTCCTTTCTCTAGGCTCAACACCTCCTAAGACTGGACTTTTCAACATTTATTTTGATTTATCTGGGATTCTTATTTAAAATGGAGATTTCAAGTTTGAATATGATCTGCTAAGATTGTTCTCTGTGTATAAGAAATTTTCTGTCATATAAAACTCAGTGTCCAACTTGTTGTGTGCCAGTCACAGAGCCAGAACTGAAAAATAACCGCCTATTAGATGAACTGGTAAAAAGCTTGAAACTTGCACGGAATCATCTATTGCAGTTTGCTTTAGAGTCACCACCCATATCTCCTGCTTTTTTTTCCTCAAAGAAACTTGCTGTCAAAGTACAGAGTCCTGGAGCCTTCAGAGAATCTTTAAAGCAGGGCAACAGGTTAATGGACAAGTTTTTGATCAGAGAAACTGGTGGTTCGACATCAGAGTTGTTAATAAAAGAAAATGACAGCAAATTCAGTCATCAAAAAGAGGCAAGCCCTTCTACAGAGAGCAAAGAGACATGTTTTGTAGAAAAGATGACACTTGGTTCCTCAGATGCTAATAGACCTGGGATACCCTCTACATCCTCTTTGAAACAAGTTGCTAAAGTAGATTGTCCTGTTTGTCGGGTTAACATTCCAGAAAATCACATTAATAAGCACTTAGCTGTTTGTCATGTGATGAGGAGGAACATCTCAGAAGTTCTGTTCAAAAAAGGAAGCAGCTGCCTGTCAGAGAGTATAAGTTACTCTCTGATCGTGATTTAAAGAAAAAGCTGAAACAGCATCGATTATCTATTCAAGGAAATAAACCGCAGCTCATTAAAAGGCACCAAGAATTTGTCCACATGTATAATGCCCAGTGTGGTGCTTTGCATCCTAGGACAGCTGCTGAGGTAGTCGAAGAAACTGAAAACATAGAGAAGACTAGGATGCGTCTTGAAGCAAGTAAACTCAATGAAAGTGCTATGGTTTTGACAAAGGACCAAGCAGAAGAGGAAATAGATGAAATTCACAGTAAATATCGTAAAAAGCATCAGAATGAGTTTCAACTTCTGGTGGATCAAGCCAAAAAAGGATACAAGAAAACTAGTGGAATGTCAAAAACAAAGTAATGAAAGAAGAAGAATCTACAGGAATGGGAACAAAAAATGATACAATGAAATTCTCAGATGTGACATCAGAAGCAGACCATTTTCACCCATCAAAGCTGGGCTCTCCAAGCAAATTCAAGGCCAAGAAAGCAGATGATTCTTCTAGTTGTATTGATATTCAAGAAGTGACTCTTTTCTCATCAGAATCAGATTCCTGCAGTAGTTCCAGTTCAGACATCATAAGAGACCTTCTGGAAGAAGAGGAAGCCTGAGAAGCGTCACACAAAAATGATCTTCAAGACGTAGACATGAGCCCAAGACAGAATCGCCGCATGAGAGCAGCTGAAAGTGCTGAGATTGAAACAAGAAATAAACGTAATAGGAATTAGGGGCCTTTTGCCAACTCTTTTAATGCCACGATCAGAATATGGTAGTTTTTATTGCTGAATGTAGATTTCATATTTATAAATGACCAACGAAAGATGCAAAAAAATAAAATAAAATAAAATGCAGATTTCTAGGTCCCAGTCTCAATCTACCAAATCAGCACTAAGGAGTGCAGCCCAGGAATCGGCCTCGTAAACACATGCCCTGGTGATTCTAAGACTTACTGGTTTACCTCTCACCCTTCCCAGGCCTCTGAAGAGTGGCAACTCTGACACATCTCAGGAATTGAGGTGGCACTCTGTTCTATAGGGGATGAAACAGGCTGAGCAACTTATCCAGCTGCATTGGCTGGCAGTCTTCTGGCTTCTTTGTGGTTTCTATATTTATTCAAAGTGGCTTTGGAAGAAGGCTGATGGGAATTATGAAAATACTAAAGCCTAACACCCTACCACAACCACCACATCATGCAATAGGATTAACCTCCTGGCCATCATTTTCCAGGCTAGAAAGATGCTGAAACAAAGTGATCGTCTTATTTGTACTTTGAATGAGACACAAAGTTATTTTTTCTTATCTAAGCTTCTCACACTTGCACCTTAATATCCTATATGAAAGCAGTTATGTGTTTCCATTGAATTTCAATGTTTATCATTACCTACTCTTCTCCTCAAACTTGGGGACTGAAGCATCTTTCAGAGTAGAAGTGGATGGCCTCTCTGGGGCTGTAAGGTACTATAGCAGGTCCTGGTGGCACCCCACACATCTTCCTCCCTCTACATCCTCCAAGCTGCTTACTGCAAACACCTATAACTTCTACAAAAACACAGTTGGCTGCTACTCAGGGCAAGATGAAAGTGCTGAAAAGTTAATGTCTCTGGAAGCAGCCCTTAAACAACGGGACATGATTGGGTAGAAAAATAGCCCAGCTTCCTCATCCCTCAAGTGGGATGACTCTGAGCATGATTAGCACCGCCTCCCAGAGTTCCAAGTGGGATTGCTCTCCAGTTGCTCACAGTGGTAATTTGCTTATTAACACATGCAGTTGTGGCTTCTTTCCCTTCCCTTCTCACCTCTCCACTTTCCATCTGATGTTTCCTGGAACCACCTTCCAAATAAACCACTTGCATTCTAGTCTTCTTCTCTGGATTTGCTTCTGGGGGCACCCAAACCAAAGGACACCCCCAACCCCAGCACTTAGCAGCACACAGACAAGCTAACAACCCTGAATGGACCCAGAAACTGCAAGAGACAGTAGTGGAAGGCAGCACACATCTGTATCTGTGGCACTTTGGTATAACATAGCATCTAACTTCTGCTTCCTTGTCTCTGGCCTCCATTCAAAATCTGGAGATGTCGAGGAGACCTGGTGACATGTTTCAACCATTCCTCCTAAATAGTCTTTTGCTTCCTAGAAAGACTATGGGAAGGTCAACGACGGTCCTATTTCACCTGGCCACAAAGTGAAGACTTTGTGTTCTACATCAAGAGATTAAGCACCAAGCACAATTCAGGCTCTTGCAAAGTGGCCAGTTCACATTCATGGGGGGGTCCTTGGAAAGCAGAACATTCCAGATTTGTTCATTCCTCCTCGTTTATGGAGAAATTGCTGCCAGTTGCAGTTCAGTGGATGTGGAAGGAATGTGTGTTAGTTATGTCTGGTTAGGCTATTGCTAGATGGAACTCCACGAGCCTCTGTACTGAGGGTCCTTGCCACATGGTAGCTCCCATACCCTCTGCTCTGAATGAAGAAGTCAAGACCTGCTAAATGTTCTCCTGCCTGCCTCACCTCCCACCTTGGGAGCATTATCCTTCTGAAATCACAAAACTACAAGTCCTTGCCCTGATCAATAATATTTCTATAGCTCCACTTTGTCTATGGAGTAAAGGATAAACTCCATATTATATATGTATCCAAGGGTTTTCAAGTCTGGCCCTTTCTACCCTCCTTTTCCACCATCTCTTCCTTCCCACCACATTGCATTTGCTCTCCCAAACACTCCATGTTCTCTCAGACTCCTGTCCTTTTTCTTTCTTTTTTTCTCTTTTCTTTTTTCTTAAATTTTATTGGTACATTTTAGGTATACAATATAATGACATTAATCATTGGAAATTTGCACCTTTACATAGTCTCTCTTGGTTCTTATTTTTC
>NW_004624829.1:2790355-2802425 GCF_000247695.1 Heterocephalus glaber
GATGCATTGTGTAAAGGTACAATTCCCAATGAGAAATGTAATTGTGTTGTATACCTACAATGTACCAATAAAAGAATTTAGTACAAAAAAAAAAACCAAGTTTCACCAAATATTTACTTTTCACTGCCTGCAATGTACTCTGATAATTTCTGTTCTAATTTAATATATTCCATTATGTTCCTTTCTTCTCACTCCATTCCATTTTATTAGTCAGGGCTAAGCTTGCTAGGTGTTGAAACAAACAGCCCCTAAATCTCAGTAGCTTCACAAAATGAACATTTATTTCTTGTTCAGGTCCTAGCCCAATGTAGATCAGGAAAGTCTACTTAGTGGCTTTCTTCTCCCTCCAGGGATCAAGGAGAAGAGAAAAGGAAAGGGGAGGGGAGAAGAGATGGAGGGGAGGGGAAAAGGGACTCGGGAAGATTTTACAATTAGGCTTGTAAATGCCTTATATCACTTTGGCCTACACTCTATTGGTCAGAACCTGACTGTAGGATCCACCATTTGAGTGGAACAGTTTGAACCCTCAGGAAGAGGAAGTGGGGTTCAGGAGCACATAGGCAGGCTATGCCATACTATTCTAGTCTAGTTTCTTAAGAAAAAAAAAGGATGGTCTGACCCTCTACATGGAGGTCAGGACTTTCTCATGGTTGCTATTCCTTAGTGTGAAAACCTAGCCCTATCCGCCTGCCTTGGCTTTGTTTGCTTCTGTCTTTTTATTCTCATCTGTCTGTCATGACATCTGACTTCATCCCTGGTGAAGAGACCCTGATTACGTCCCCACCTCCTTTCCTCCTTACCCCCATATCTGTTTCTGACTATCTGCCCAAGAACCCCAAACTCCTTGAGCCAGCCTGTGGCAGTGGTGGCAGCCATAGTTCCTGGCTCCTGTGTCATACTGTTTTTCTCCATTTCTCTCATGTCAGTGTCACCTGTTTACTGCCTTAATCCTGCTCAGCCCTGGGCCTGTGCTCGCCGAGATAGTAAGTGCAGCTAACCGCCCCTCCACTTCTAGGGCTCTGTCCTTGGCTGGCTCCAGCATCTGGTGAGGTCAGGACTGAGGTAATTGAGCCAGCCAGGCATGTAATAAGATAGCTCTTTGCCCCTGCTACTATGGTGAGTGGCTATGGAATCTGAGTCTAGCTGCATCTTTATCTCTGCAATAGGCTTTGGGGTTCATTATCTAAAAAGCATGAGCTGTTCACCTAGTAACAAATCTGTTACCATAGAGGGGAGCTTTTCCTTTAAAGTGAAATGGGGTGGAGGCCAGAACCTTGGGCTCCTCAGTGAAAGGCCTTCTGAGTCTGGAATAATTACAGTGTACTTGGGTCAATATGGTGCTCACCACATACCGGACACCATCCCAGGTGCTTCACAATATTAACTCCTGTAAGCCTCACTGATGCTCCATAGATGAGGAAAGCAAGACCCAGAGAAGTAAGATCGGCCTAGGGTCACACAGCTAAAAGGAGTAGAGCCAGGATTCAAAGTGAGGCAGTCTGGCCCCAGACACTGCCTTCTTCACCACTAGGTTACACTGTTCCTCTAAGGATCATCTGTATCAGTGTATTACCGTTACAGGTAGCTAACAGTTTTGAAAATGCTTCCACATATGTTTTGGACCCTGATGAGATCTAGATATGATGATTTTACCATTGAGAACACTAAGACTTGGAGGAATTCAGAGACATTCTCAAGCAGTGGCATTTTGAAGTCAGCTTGGTCTAGTTTCCGAAGATCAGTTGCTGAACTGCCAGGAATTGTGCAAGCCAGTTGTAAACTATGCTCTTATTAAAATTAAATTATATAAATTTATGATTAAACATGTGTTCTAAGTGGAGGTAATTACTCTTCAAACTCATTGCTTCCTTTCTTCTACTACATTTTACTATTATCCAGTTACTTGAGGCCACCTGTGTCTCTATTGTGTCTAGAGAGTGGATACAGTGGATAACAAAGGGTTTTGGTAACATCATATTGGTGGCTTAACGTCAGCCACAGTGGTGGTACTGATACTTGGAAAATCAACAAACCCCAGGAAGCAGTCCCTGTCCCATGAGAGTCCTAGCACACCCCTCTTCCCATGAGTCTCATCCTCGCTACTCCATGGACATCTCAGGCAGTGTTTAATGTGACTTGTTTTCCTGCCTTATTCAATATTGTGTTTCTAGGACCTAACATGATCTCCTTCCCCCCAAATTCCTCATAAAGACCCCTGTCTCTTGAGTTTCTCTTGCTCCTCTTTTGGACTCCTACTTCCTGGGAGGGCTGCCCCAAGCAACCCACAACTGGCCTCCCTTGACCTGACCTAGCTGACACCAAACCAGCCTGATGGCCCTCATTCCTGCCAGGCCAAGTTCTACCCTCCTTTGTGAAGTTTCCAAACTGAAAGCCACCTCCTGCCCCCTCAGCCTGCCTGTCTTCCCTCTCAGATGAGGGAGTTGGGAAGGCCCAAAAGTGTTCCTGCTCCAGCCTTCTCTCCCACGGTCTGACCTCACCGGGTGGGCAAAGGGATGGTTAGGTTCTCCACGTGTGTTCTCTGGGAGCTGGTTGTACATCAAAGAGTGGTCTTTCCCTACTCTTAATGCAGAACCACGCCAAATCCTCCTAACCACGCCAAATGGTCCTACTTGGCAGCCTGGGTACTGACTTATGGGTATCCAAGGGAGGCAGGGATGTTAGTGAACCATGTAATGCCGAATAAGCACAAAATACAATAAGCATCTTCATTCTCTCTAAAACACAGATTTGTTTTAAATGAAGGATTTCTTTCCACTCGCTAGCTCTTTTACAGCCTTGTAGACTTGTGGGAATTTTGGAACATTAATATAATATATGTAGGGATCATTACATGCCAGGCACTGCCCTAATTGCTTGAAAATTCTAAATGGCCTACATACCATTATCACCTCCATTTGAAAGATGAGAAGCTGAAATACAGAGAGGTTAAGTAACTTGCTCAAGGTCACACAGTCAGTATGGGTGAAACCAGTTCTTGCCTAAATGGTCTGGCTTTAAAGTCTATTCCTTTAATGGCTAGGCTAAAGTGATCTTAAATCTAGCTAGTTTTCTTTTGGGGCTTCAATAGCTGTTTATATCAGGGTTAAGGACACATTGCATTTTTATGTCATTACCTGGGTTTGTTTGCTTGTTTGTTTATTGGTGGCTTGTTCTGTTGCTTTTGCAGTACTAGGGCTTGAACACAGGGTCTTTGCATTGAGCTCTATCCCCAGCCCTTTTAATTTTTTTTTTTTTAAGACAGGGTCTCGCTAAGTCACTAAGCTGCTCAGGCTGTGCTCAAATTTGTGATCCTCCTGCTTCAGCCTCCCAGAGAGCTAGGACTACATGCTTGGCTTCATTATCTGTCTTACAAATCTGTTTGTACTCTTCTTGGCTCCTCACCATGAACCCTTTGAAGACAAGAATAATCTCTTATTTCTATTTGTGCCCAGAGTCCAGAGCAGAGTCTGGGATGTGCTAAGTGATCACCCAGTGTCACTTAAAGTGAATTGCCCTCCTCAAGCTGGAGAAACTGGGACCAGAGCTCTGACAGAGGACAGTCAAGAACTTGAGTATCATGGCGCTAAGGCTGGTGCTTGCTCTGCCTTATTAGCTTGGGGGTCGGGAGCCAGGTTATGGGGGTGTAGAGCAGGCTGGATTTGCCCACTCACCATATTGGAATACTGATTTGTGACTTCTCCCATCAAGAGTATGCATGTCTCCAGTCCACCCCCAGGAGAGACTGGGAGAGACAAATGACCATGTGTCATTGCGCCAATGACCCAATGCTGGCACAGGTGGGCATACACCCACCGGATGAGGTTGAGGACACACAGATGCCAAAGGCACTGAAAGCTTAAGAACAAACTCCAGAGATTCCTCATTCACTTCTTGTTTGCACCAGAATTATTCGACTCAAACCCCATTAAGGAAAAAAGCAGAAAGTGTCTAAACCATGAATCTTCTCCCTCCTCATTTTATCAGTCTCTTAGCATGTGTGTGTCAGTTATTGCCTGAATCTGAACTAGCTTTTTTCCTAAGCCTCCAGTTTTAGCTATTTTCATCCTTACCCTTAGATGTATGTGTGGGGGGGGTGCCTGTTTAGCCCAAATGCAAATGGCCAGAAAAAGAAAGGCAAGGTTCTGTGTTATTTTATAAAGCATTTAAAAATGACAAGCAAACAAGATAATACTAGGAATTTTAAAAATTCAATTAACCTTATGGACTATCACAAGGTCTATGCAATTCATAGAAACTATATAATGAAATGTTTATAGTGTCACTAAGGTCCTGGCAAAGATTGAAGTGCTTTTGATAGATCAAAGAAAAAACAAAACATTATTTCATTTAGGTGCAGTGTATGGATAACTTGGTATTATAGTTTGTTGGAAATGATTAACTCCATGTGGTATTGATGGTAACGATCCATTTTCTGGCATAATGAATTAGACTTTCCTCCATTGTTCCGTAGCTTGGCTTCATTCTGTGTGTGTGTATATATATATATATATATATATATCAATGGCAACTTTTTTATACCATTCACTCACACACAAAAAATAAAAACACACCCCACTGGCTGCCAGAGAAGAAAACATGAGCCTCAAAGGTGATTTATTTTTATCACCCCAAGTAACCCTATTTCCTACCTGAGACAGGAAACCACATCAAGGAGGGAACAGATTTTACCTCTCCAAACTGAGAGGAAAATTGCTACTCCTCCAGCTGAGAGCTCAGAAACCTTTGTTGAAAAGTGTACATTTTTATCTAACACTTTCTCCTTCTGAAAGACCCTTGTTTTTAAGGAACAATTCTTCCAACAAAGACTCACCCGTCAGACATCCCACTCATGATTAGTTAATCTGTGAAAATGAGAAACAACCTTTAAGTGGCTGATATACTTTAGCAGCAAGAGATAATCACAGCCTCTAATTTCTGCAAATCCTGATTGTCTTGTGACTGTGGGATTTTTAAACTGCAGGGACACCAACAGAAATGAGGTGTAAAAGGATAGAAAAGTCAGCTCGTGAGATATATTTATTAAATGTTGTTGCACTGATTCTCTCTCAGGTTTATTTTGTTCTGTTTTGTTTGTCTGTTGTTAACAAGGCACTGCCTCTACCAGTGGTAATCTGTCTTTAACATCATGGCATTTCCTTATATTACACTAAACCATCTCCTTGGCATTTAAAAGTGAAATATTTGCTCCAGAAATGAAAAAGATAGGCAATAAAATGTAGCTGTAAACAAGCCTTCATGGCTTTATTTTTCATAGATAAATACACAATAAGTTCAAAATGGAATTGAATTCCTAAAGCAATACTCCACTAATCTGTATTCGGGGGTCTCAAGCGTATTATCTGTAATTTACAACCAATTTAAATGGCATTAACAGCCTTCCCCTTATGGGAATTTAAATTTGCATCCTACCATTGAATTAAACAGTGATTGCATATTTTCTATAAGGGACAGAATGCTCTTTGATGCTTGTTTTGAATAATGAAGCATCTATTCATGTGCAGGGTATGATGTGCTCCTTTGTCTTCAGTGTAATTGGAGCAAAATATGAGTTAAAGGGATTTCTCCTCTTAGCTAAAGGTTTGTTGATTGGTGTCTAGTTTCATCTATTCGAAATTAAGAAAACAGTCATCTCTTGGTGCACTGGAAAGTCATTTACCCAAAAAGGCCCTGAATAAAGGGAGGTCAAGTTTTGCCTTATTTGATCTTTTCAGTAATGGAGCAGAATGTCAGAAAATATTGCCAACTAACCTTTGTGGAGAATGGTATTGTGCAATTAATTTGTAATTCTTCTCTAGGACCAAAATAAGAGAATTCCAAGTGAAAGATAGGGAAAAGGGAGAAATATGGCCTGCTTCCAAAGTAAGAACCTTACATAATCTTGCTCTTCAGTGCCAAACTATACAGTATTGGAAAAGACAAATTTCTTGCAAACTATAGACTCTGAACCCTTAGAAATCCAGGGAGGGCAAATACACAGATGTTTCCATAGTATACCCATGCTATAAATTAATAAAAATTATACCCTCTTTGGCACTGAGTAAAGACAAGGCCTCATCATTGAATGCTGCGGGCAGCCAACAGCGATTGAGGTGAGTTGACACTAGAGCTGAACTATTTGCCATTTCAGTTAATCCACCTATCTCATTCAATACATGGCTCTAGAAAGAGGAGGTGACACTCCAAAGGCCTCAGCCAGAACTAAGAACCTACCAGTGCTGGTCCTCAATAGTGCTCTTCCCACCTAACACTACCCACATGTACCCTGTACAGGTCTTACAACCCTTAGATCTCCAGGACAGGACACTTACCAGAAACTCAATATTATTTCTTATAAGTACATGAATGAATTAATAAGAGAGACACACACTGTTAAACCTCTATCATTATGGAAAAAAAAGTTCCTTCTTGGAAAACTCTGTGGCCCAGCTGGACATAATTAAAGTCTAAACAAAATTTTAGCTTCTGTTTACCAAAGCTTTTATTCAGAGATGGGAAAAAATCTCAAGTATCACTATGACCAACAAGAACAAAGCATTTAGAGTAGAAATCGTTTTCACAGATCTTAAAGCACTTTTACATTACCTATTTATATTCAGCCAATATGCAATCACAGGTAATTACTCAGCAAAGAGATGGCTGAGAAACTCACCCCGTTACGTTTGAAGTAAAATTGTATTAGACAACTGAATAACTCAGACTTTTTAAGAATGGAAATGGAGATTTTTGTGTATTACTCTGTATTAATACCCTAATGCATTTCCCTTAAGGTAGGAAACATGAATTCCCTGTCTATAGAATATTAAAGTTCCTTGACATTATCATTCCTTTTCCTTTACAATAGGAAACATCTTCAAGATTTAAAATGATAGCAAGTACAAAAGTTTAATTATTTCACATTCTTAATATAAACATGTCCAAATAGTTCAACCAGGGTCAATTTTGCCCCAGATAGGACCTTTGGCAACGTTTAAAGACATTTTAGTTGTCACAATTGGAATAGGGTGCTGCTGGCATCTATAGCCGCGGACACTGCTGAACATCCACGATGCGCAGGACACCTCCTGCAACAAAGAGCCCTCCAATCCCAGAAGTCATTAGTGGCAAGGTTGAGAAACCCAGGCAAATCTCCTCTCACAACTGTTCCTATCAGCTCAGCTGTGTGTTACATTTAGAATGTATTTTTCAGTGACAAACAGGACATGTAGTTACCAAAATGTGTCTCCTTTTTATTAAGATATCTGTTTCCTTATACAGAGAGAAAAGTAGCCACTGATGTTCATCTTTGCCTTCCCCAGAGCTAAGCTAAGGATTCACTCAGGTAGCTCAATTCTGAGTTTTCCCAGCCCACAGAGAAGGATTTCAGGAGTCCCTGGTGCCTTGGGTCCACTCTCTTAATGTTGGCCTAATAAAAGTAGGTAGGGGCATGAACTGCTTGCTACTGTGTACATCTGAGGATGGCTTCTCTTTGAAGATTTATATCCCACTCACATGCAGAGAAGACTGGAAATTTTTTGTGTCTGTCTTGTTTTGTTGTTCTCCTACTAGTTCTAGCTTTGCTGCTAGTCTGCTTTGGTTTTTTGTTTTTGGGGTTTTTTTTTGGTACCAGGGATTGAACTCAGGTCCTTGCACTTGCGCTTGCACAGCAGGTGGTGAAACCACTGAGCTAAATCCCCGGCCCATAGCTGCTAGTCTGCTTTGTGACTCTACAGATGATGAGCCTATTGCTTGCACTTTCTTTTCGCAAGTCTTCTGTCAGTATGTCACCCTCACAAGGTTCTACTAGAAGATTAAAAAGAGGTAGTAAAATCCCAAGTGTTCAAAGTGCTAGTCAGTGGGGTAGCACTTGTAACTCTTCAGGGGTAGGAATTACGTCTTGTTTACCCTATAGCTTTAGAACCCAGCTGGTTCTGTGCTTGGCACAAAAGAGATGCTTATTAAATAAGTATTGACAATGTTTTGGAAACTACTTGGCAGAATCTACTAAAGCTGAATAGTGGTCCAGCCATTCCACTCTCAGATATGTACCCAAGAGAAGTGAGTGCATATGTCCTGCAAAAGATGTCTACAATAAGGTTCAGAGCAGCTTTATCAATAATAGCCCAATATTCAAAGAATGCATGTCTATTGACAGGAGAATGGGGAAATAAATAGTGTTCATACAATAGAATGATGTAGTGCAATAAAAAAGAGTTAACTGATTCACATAAAACCCTGAGCACTCACTATATGCAAGGCTTTTAGGGGCTTTCTGCATGCTAATTCACTCAATCTTCAGAACAACCAGGTTTGTATTTCCATTACATTTTACACACAAGAATAATGCTATACAGAAAGATTAAGTAAGTTTTGTTGAACTAAATTAAAATAAAAATACATCCTAAAAGCACTGCTGTGCTTTGGCTATACTTATAGTGTGTCCTCAAAGGGTTGAGATCTAGAAACTTGGTCCTCAGTGTGCTGATGGTGAGATTGTGGAACCTTTAAGAGGTGTGGCCAAGTGCAAGGTGATTAGATCCTGGAGACATTGCCCTAAGATGGGATTAATGCTGATCTTCAGGACCTAGCTTTTGCTGGGTTGGATTGTGGTTAGAAAGCAAGGCCACCTCATGCACTTGGCCCCTTCTGCATGAAGCTGATTTCCCTTCTGCTCTTCCTCCCAGGTTGTCATGCAGTCAGGGGCACCTCGCCAGGACACCAACATCGCACTCTTAGACCTTCAGAACTGCAAACTAAATGAACCTCTCTTCTTTATAAAGTTCTCAGCTTCAGGTGTATTATAGCAACCCAAAACAAACTAATACAAGAACCATATCTGGGTTCAGGCTGCTATAGCAGAGTACCATAGCCTGGATGGCTTGCAAACAACCGAAGTGTATTTCTCACAGTTCTAGAGGTTGGCAATCTGAGATCAGGATGCCAGCATGGCTAGGTTCTGGTGAGAGACCTCCTCTGGGTTGCAAACAGTTGATTTCTCACTCACTGTCTGCTCACAGGGCAAAATACGGTCAAAAGAACTCTCTGAAGACCCTTTCTATTGGCACTAATCCCAGCCAGGAGGGCTCTACTCTCACAATTTAATCAATCCCAAAGGCCCTACCTCCTAATACCATCAAATGATGGGTTAGGGCTTCAACATAAGAATTTAGGGGAACACAAATATTTAGTTCATTCCATACCCATAGAAAGCAATATTGAGAAAATTAAAAAGAAGACTCTGCCATATACTTAGTGTGGGCATATCTTCCATCTCCTATGACTCAGTGCTTTATTCTTAAACTTTCTATCTTACTCCTTTTGGACAGTAATTGTTCTTGAAACACTAAAACCAATACAGATGCTGCCCTAGTGATCAAGGGCTACCATTTGAAATTCTGCAGTTAATGGAAACTTGAGAAGGCATCGTGACTTTGACTTGCCTGCCTGCCCAGCTACAGGGCAGTCTCCTGACTCCTGGAGGACAATCAGTTGATGAAAACCTGAGAGTGAAGTTTTAAGGCAACCCAAGGGGCGCTTAGGGACCTCAGCTTCCTTGCCTGTCAAATAATGAAGGCTGTGCCCCTCTTGAGAACTAGAGCTGCAGGAGGTTAAAGGGTAGAAATGGCTACTTCTCCCACCAGAAAAAGCTCAAGATCCTCACAGTTAATATGGTGCCCACACTTTACAGTGAGTTCACAGAAATATCACTCAGGCTGTCTGTGCTTCATAGTGACCCAAATGATTATCTTACTTGGTGTAATAGTACTGAGGAAATTGGAGGTTGGAGGGGAGAGTATCACTAGAGAAACGGGCAACAGAGGTCATGTCTCCCTTGTTCATATCCAGTGTTTCTCTTCATTATTTTGGACTCAAAAATTTCTCCATTAGGAAAGGACATAAATACAAGTGATGCAAGAATACTCACCAAATGGCTAATTTGTGTGTGTTTTTGTGACAAAATGAGAGAGAGAGAGAAACAGAGAGAGAGAGACTATATAGCTTCCCGTATGGTGACTTGCAATCCCATCCTATCCCCAAGTTTATTTATGGTTTGCTAAGGGTTTGCTCCCCCACCCCCATCCCTCCATTCCCAATGGCAAGATTCTGAGAGGGCAGAGATGGGACTATTAAATCCCCTCATCTGCACCTCATCTCAGTTCTCAGCAGCAGCTGGTGCCTCCTTCCCCTCTGCAGATGTCGTTACCTGGGTAGCTGGGAGTTCTGCCAAGGTGATGGATAGGGTGAGCCCTATGTTCTTGGGGGCTACTCTGGACACTGGTTTAGTGTAGCTAAAAGATACAGTAGGTGCAATGCGTTTAGCTGGATTTAGCCAGCTATGTTTAGTGAGGCCCGAAAGAATAAATTGACCAAAAATTTACAATAATCAATTTGAGGACAGGAGGTATTGATTTGGTCTTCGAATTCTGAGGACATTGAGTAGAAATTCTTTTTTATAGGGAAGCTGGGGAGTTCTTTAATGTTTTTATATAAACATGAACTGATTTTTATTAATTTCCTTTCAATCTATAAAATATTAAAGGGTCACTGTAAAACATAAAATTGAGAAGTAAAAAGAAATTAAAATAACATTCGAGGAACCAAAATTTGGCCTACAAACCTCTAGTTTTGCATATACATGTGCAAATTTCTATAATTTTTTAATGGAATATTAATGTACTTAGAAATTTATAACTTGCCTTTTTCATTAAATAGCAACATCTTTTTATATTAATAAATATGTTTTTACACTATTATTTAATATTGTTGCCTAGTATTCCATTATGCTAGAATTTATTTAGCCAGTCTCTTTCATAGACATATTTCTGAACTGGTTGTTCCAGTTTTTCACTATCATAAAACTGGTAAATTTTTTGTTTACATTCACCTACATTCTCTTGGAATAAATTACTAGAATCATCACTGTTGGTTCAGAGGGCATTTCTAAGGCCTGTCATACGTACTGCCAAATTGTCTCCAGAATGACAGCACTAGCACATTCATTTATTCAGCACAAGTATATGAGAGGGGCCTATTCCCCAAACACAGAAGGGTTTGTTTAAACAACATTTTAAAAGCTTGTGATTAACTTCCTTTCCATTGCTTTTCGTCTCATCTTGTGATGTTCTCAGCCTCTCTGTTCTCTACCCACTGCTCTGGTACTCTCGGTTAGCCAAGAAAGTAGGTAGAGCCCATTAAGGGAACTGGTTTTGGCAAACTCTCAAGGAATTTCAATTTCATGCTGGAAGGAGACGACACAAAGAACTGCCCATTCATTCTGTGCAAGAGGATATTTACATTACGTTTTATAACAGTCATAAATGAAAATGGCATTAATCCGCCAAGTTGTTGTTTTTAGATGAGAAAAAGGGAGGAGGTGGTTGACCTACTAGAGAAAGCCCTGTGTCTGCCAGGGCTCTGCTGTGCATATGACTTTAAATAGCAGGGCAAAGGTGATGAAGTCAGCTCAACATCTCTGTCTCCATGGCAACAGCATCCCTGCTCTGCGCCTTTAACACAGCAGCAGGGACCAAAATATACTCCTCACACACAATTGCACTGCAAGTTAGGAGTTTCTTTTCATTCCTTGGAAATGCACAGTTTAAAAATATTAGCAAAGACAGAGAAAGAGTAAATCAGGCACAGCTAGAGGAAAGTCTTTAAAATGACTAAGTGAAGAAAATGAACATCCAAAGGGTTTGATGAAGGCTGTAGCCTGCACTTACTATGTACAGAGTGACTTCAAATCTCCCTTGTAAGTAGAAAAAAAATCTATGCACACATATAAGTACGTGCATTAACATTTTTTAATGTCCCTTTTCTAAATTTTTAATACAGGTCAATCTTGCTTTCAGCATATCCACTTAGCTCAGGTTATGATTTAATCAATTAAAGCAGCCATCCAATTTACATAGCTGGAAGGTCCTCATATGCTTCCCCCCCCCATTAAGTTTATTGGTACATTTTAGGTATAAAATACAGTTACATTTATCATTGGGATCTTGTACCATTACATAAGTATCTTGGTTCACATTTTTTCCCCTTCCCCTGCCCTCCCTTCACCCCCTCCACCCTT
>NW_004624829.1:2810651-2821193 GCF_000247695.1 Heterocephalus glaber
TTTTTGTACCAAGGATTGAACTTAGGACCTTCCGCTTGCAAGGCAGGCAGCGGAACCACTGAGCTAAATCCCTGGCCCTCCCTATCCCCTCTTGACAAATCTCCTATTCCTCATGATAGTGTTAGGGGAAACTAAGGGCTTTGAAAAAAAATCAAAGTTTCTCAGTATTAGCCAAAAGTAAGGGTTCTAGATTCATGGGTAGCTCTGCCTCATGGAGTCATTTAGGGACTCAGGTTCCCTGTACCTTGTAGTTTCTCAACCCACTAGAAAAATGACTAAGCTGGGGCCCACAGATAGAATTCAAGAGGTTCATGAACTTGGATGGGGAAAAAAAATCACTTTTGGGGGGTGTAGCACTGGGAATTTAATCCAGGGCCTTCAACTGAGCTACATCCCTAGCCATTTTGTATTTTCTTCTTTTCAGACAGGGTTTCACTGAGTCACTAAATTACCCAAGTTGGGCTTGAACTTGTGATCTTCCTGCCTCAGACTCCTACAGTGCTGGGATTATAGGAATGTGCTCCCATACCTGGCAAAATCACCATTATTTTAACTAGCCTTGTATTAGTTTCTTATTCCTGCGATAATAAGTTACTACAAACTTAGCATCTTTAAACCACACAGATTTTTTTTTATAGTTCTGAAAATCAGAATCCTAAATTAATTTCACTGGAATAACGTCAAGGTGTCAACAGGGCCATACTTCTTCCTCCATCTCCCAAACTGGCAGCGTAGCATCTCTCATCACATTGCCTTGTCTTCATCTGTTGTCCAATCTCCCTCTGTCTGTGAGCATAATTGTGATTACGTTTAGGCCCCGCCTGGATAATCCAGGGTAATCATGTCTCAATATCCTTAATTTGATCACTTCTATGTCAAAGTGCCTTTTACCATGTAAGGCAAAATCACAGGTTCTGGGGAATTTGACTTGAATATCTTTGGGACTATTATATAGCTGACTGCAAATCTCTAATTGAAATTTCCTTATTTTATAAATATAGACAACAACCCATAACAGTATTGGCAATACCTGGGACTTTGTCACCAATAGAAATTGCAAATATTTTCCATGTTCTATTAGTCTTTGCAGATATCTTGAACTTGTGGAAATCATTATATCACCCAATCTTGTTAGTGAATGCATTGCTTACAATGCACACATAGTACTTCTCACAACTTTAGTTGTGTAAAATACTATTTTGATAAGTACAAATGGTTTTCTTTGTAAGCTTATATAGTTTATGCATTCAAAATTTAAATCTGAGAAATGTTCTTTAGCTTCATCACACAGGCATAAAAGGCCTTGCCCTAAAGCATCGTCACCATCTGTACATTGAGTCTAGATTGAGCCCTTGTCTAGCTCTAGCCTGAAAGAAAGCAGGAAGAACACTGGACAGAAGAATACTCAGTATCTTTAGGCCTAGTGCTGAAGGGCCACATGTTATTTCTACTCATGTTCTATTTTCTGGAGCATTTGTGCACATCAGAATCCCCTGGGAGGCTTACTAAGAATAGAGGCTGCGGGCCCCCCTCCCAGAGTTTCTGACTCAGTTGGGTGGAGTGGAGCTTGAGATTTTGCATTTTTAACAAGCTCTCAGGTGATGCCGATGCTTTTAGAACCATTAGTCTACAGTTAGCATAGCGATGACATGGCACAAATGACTACAAGGAGTGGTAGGAAACGTGTAGCCAGGCAGTCATGTTAAAATGTAGTGTATCTGGACAGAGAGGCTCAAATATAAAAATATGGGAGAGGCAATCAATGTGTCTGGCAACTCCATTGCTAAGGAAGAGGGGGAGGCTGGGTTTTGGTGGCCAGCTATTAACCTTCATGATAATCCCCTTCTGCCCTGCCCTGGCTTTCTCATGAAGTATGTAGAAATCCAGGGCTCTTCCTCAGACACAGATGCCCAGGGCAAGTTTGTCCAAGTACAGGGAAAGGTGTCTTTGGTCATATTCTGTTTGCTCTGAGTGGTTGGGAGTGTCCAAGGACACCTCTCATGAGGTCTATTGGGTGCATATTTATTCTCCAAACTGTGGTCTCGGAAATGATATAGAAATACAATTCTTTTATGAGGAGAAAAATGTAAGATTTTATTTTTTATAACTGTGCATTAATTATACAGAAAAATATATTTCATTTTGGTACATTCATACAAGCATATCATATACTTTGATTATGCCCTCATTTTTATTCTCTGCTCACCTCCTTCCTCTTCTCTAGTAGTCTCCTTTTGACTTTCCTGTCATCTTTCTCTAATATTTTTAGATTTTATATATGAAAGAAAACATGATATTTGACTTTCTAATTCTGACTTATTTTGCTTAATATGATAGTCTCCAGTTCCATCCATTTTCCTGAAAATGATGTGATTTCATTGCTTAGGAAATACAGCTTTTGAAGCAAGACTCAGTTATCCTTATTGGCTGCCATACCTACTCTATACAAGAGGAAAATTGGGATCTTTTTTGGTTTACATATAAATTGCTTCCCAAAAGGTTCATGTTTTCATCAGTGGGGCTTTTGGAAGGTGATTAGACTACAGGGCCACTAACCTCAGCAATGATGAGTTCATAGGCAAATGTGCTATTAGAAGATGGGGTCTAATTGGAGAAAGTAGGTCACTGGGGGTATGCCTTTGAGAGAGATGTCTTTTTCTCTGGGTCTTTTTGTGCTCTCTGTTTGCTGGCTGCCATAAAGTGGCCAACTCCCCTCTGGCCTGGAGCTAAGTTCCATAATCAAATTGAAGCTTCTCTTAAATAGTCCATGTGCTTCCCAGGCACCACTGATTCTGCCAGATTATCTGTCTTGAATCACTTGTATTACATAGGTTGGTGTAGTAAACAGATTTTCAGGAACACTAACATGCCAGGAATTACTATGGGAGACTGAGAAAGTTAAAAATCTTCTTAGCCTTTACATTGCCATCTGCCAAATAAAGACTATATCACCAGTCCCAAACAAAAGGCAGTTTGGCATATCAGAAAAGAGTGCAGGCTCTGAGGTCAGACTACTTGAGTTCAACCTGTGGAAATGTGGGTGACTGAATGTCCTTGAGCTTCAGTCTCTTCTTTTTTTGTTTTTTGGGTTTTTTGTTTTGTTTTGTTTTGTTTTTTGTACCAGGGATTGAACTCAGGACCTTGCACTTACAAAGCAGGCATGGTACCACTGAGCTAAATCCCTGGCCCTCAGTCTCTTCATTTTGAAAGTTAGGAGAATTATACTAGCCTTACAACACATGGGTGGAAGCTCCAATTGTACTGGTAAAACTGCTAGCTCACAACCAAGTATAGACACTCACCTAATCATTATCAGTGTCTTTCCTTTGCTCCTCTGAATTCTTTGCTTTAGGAGAGTCTGGGTATACAATCATTGTAACTGGAAGCAGAGTAATAGGAAGTTATTGACATATGCAGCATAATAAAGGAGATTTTAGAGTACCAATGGATTAGCTATGACAATAATAACCTGTATATGAGTATTAAGTTCCAAGTAATAAGGAAAAAAGAGAAAACCTGGGCTAAATTGTTTTTTTAAAAAGTGATGCTTAGTATGATGATTGATTGATTGTGTCAACTTGAGAAGTTTGGTTAAGAGAAATTTCACTAAATCGGCTCAGCAATTCCACACCCTAGGGTGTGGAAGACTCACACTAAGGTAGCTTGTTTCCTGGATGGTGCAAAGGGGAAATGAGGAAGGATGGATGGGCTTCTGTTTCTTTGGAGAAGCTCCAGTCTTCACCTTCACCTTGGATGTCATTTCCTGGCTTCCAGCGCACACTCCTCAGCTTCCAGCGCAGATCCCACAGCCTTCCAGTGTAGACTCTTCAGCCTTCCATAGCAGACCCATTGATTGGCCTCCTGATATGGACTCGCAAGGGACACTGCAGTGAGCTCCAGACTTTCGACTGGATCCTTCAGTCTCCAGTGCACAGACAGACCCTCTGGACTCTTCCTCATCCAATTCTATGAATGGCCATTGTAAGCCAAACTTGTAAATTCATCTATATTTGTATATCTTGTGTTATACCTGTTTCTCTAGTAAATACTGACTGATACACTTAGTAGGGAGAAAATATACTTCTACCCGTCACCACCCCCCAGGTACCAATTATTTTCCTCAAGAATTTAGACAAGGAGTGTAAAACTGGAGTTCTTTGTAATAAAGGCTAGAGCTCTCCCTGTTTCTTTTCTTAAAACAAATCTAATAGCCAAAATTTGTATAAGAAACTTCATGAGCTGCAATTGTAATTTCAAGAATCACTATACCAAGAGCCCTGGAAATCACTAATGAAGAGAAATCTGGGTCTTTTTATACATTCTGCTATTTTCTTTCAGATCATTAAAGATCCTTATAAGAATGGCAAGCAGTTAACTGTTTTGATTCAAGTTGCAGTAGCTCTGGACCAGAGAATAGAAAGCCTTCCTCTCTATGCAGCCTGGCTAGAAATAGTCAGGTGAAAAAGAAACTTTTCCCCAACAAGGACTTTAAGCTGCCTATACTGGACCTGTTTAATTCAGAAGAGCAGGGCCCAGAAAAATGCTTTTCATTCCAGTTAAGCTATTTCTGACTCTGTCTCTTCTTCCTCAATTCAAGGAGTCTAAAGATGCATTCTCTGAAGCATCTCAGTCTCTCTTATACAGAGAGGAGTATTCAGTTCCATGAAAGGAATGCACAAATGATTCCTTCTAGTTGGCACTTAACTCAAGGGATTTCTGTCTTTCAGCTTCCTCAGAAAGTGAAGATAATTCTGATTTCTGTGTCACTGGAGAAAAAAAGGGGCCGACAGCCATTAGCATTGGGAAATTGGAATAACAACATCACAAGAAACATGTCTGAGGCAACACCATTTTCCGTCTATGTATTTCTCCTAGACTAATCTCTCTCTCAGTCACCCAGTTTGAGTGATAAGATGTCCTTGGTGCTGAGCAAAGCATGTTGAGTTCATCTGTTCTGGTATCTGTGTTCCTCTAGTGGGGAGGGCAAAACTGGAAAATGATGGTAGGGATAATAAATTTTCGTTATTTATTGGCAGGACTTTCTATGCCCTTTGCTGAAAGCTCTCATTGGGAGAAGCCAGCAGCAAGGAGGAAAGTATTTCTTTAGCAGAGTTGTCACTTTTCAGTGAATGGAATGTAGTTAAAAAGGTCATAAACGCTGCCTCTATCTATTCACAGAATAATATCATCACAAGTGCCAATATTTCATATTGAAGTTAAAATCAATTAGTTCTTTGAAATTTCCTGCTTTCAAGTAAGTGGCTACAATGGAGCTACCTTTCAGGGCTGTATTAATTGTAGCACTGGCAGTCTTTAGGGGCTCATTTCAAAATTAGCATCTTGAGGATCCAAAGTGGTAGCATGTGCTTCCCAAATTATTGAAAGCTGGTTTCATGTCTAGCTGTAAAAATACAAATCAACCTTTTTTACTCTGTTAGTTCAGAGAGCAGCTGTTTATGATATAAAAAATATATATCAAGGCTGTCTGGTTGACAGCATCTACTATAAATATAGGGGTATTTTATTCATCTGAAGAAAACCATGAATTGGATCTAGACAAGTTAGAAGAAGAAACAGGAGTTTCAATTTGAGTGGGTGGCACAAAACATGGACCAGGTGGAAGATTTGAGCCCTGGGCTGCTTTTCTGGCAGAAATCCGTCTCCCTCTCCATTAGTCCTCCCCTGGCTTGTGGGATTCCCCAGAACCATCATCTTTACTAAAGAACTCATCTCCTCCAATATGTATTGGGGATTGTGGGGGGAAATGAGGAGCCATTGTTGTATATTGAAGAATTGACCTCATGGAATTTCTATGCAAACAAATTATTAAAAAGCCACCTGAGATATTATCTAGCACAAATGTCCCTCACATCAGGAAACATCATGTCAGAATTCCCAAAACAATGTGAAGTCAATTCCAGTGTCGTAAAAAGTCACTATAAGGTGAGCCATTTCATTTCAGGATCTTAGACTGTGTGATTCCCTATCACTTGACTGTACTGGCCTTGTTATGATTTCTCTAGTTCCGCATATGTAATGTTTTATTTATATTAGATCAAACTAAACTTGGCCTGAGGCAGCCTCCATATGAGTCCTTACATAAGGAACTACAACCTAATTTAGCACATAACAAACTAAAAACCTAGCTTAAGAATTTGCCTTTGTAACAAATAGCTGAGTCTTAGCCAGTCCCAGCAGCCAAGCTTCAGTCAATCATGGACAGCCAACTGTTCAAACCAGTTCAAATACGACAAATGTCTAGCTATAGCCAATTTATCTGCCTTTAAACCTCACTTCCATTTTCTGTATGTCATTTCCTTTTCTTTGGCTATACATATAACCTGCACAAATGGTGGGGCCAAGCACTTTGAACCATTTTTGGTTCAGACTGTTGCCCAATACTAGAATCACAGATAAAAGCCAATTAAGATCCCCCAAACTAGATTTGTTGTAATTTTGTCATTTAACATTTATATACTGCCTTGTTTCATAAAGGATTTGAGGGAGTTTACAAAAAGAACAAAATGTACATGATATCAAAAAATAAAAGTAAAAATTTGAGAGAATCAGATAAAGAAGAGTTAGAGAATTGTACGGCAAGGAGCCAAATTCAAACCAGAAATGTATTTCATATAGTCTGACAGAGTCTTCAAATAGAGAACAAAATGTAATGTGGTGGGTGACATCCTTGACCATTTTCCTGCAATTGGTAAAAGAATACATTTCCTCCACTGTTTTTAACAATGATATTGGTGCAAGCAGAAAGTATGAGGCTGAAGTGCTATTCAGTAAAAAGGAATTATACAAGAGGATAGTGAAATACAAATTTAAAAAATAAAAATTTTTAACTCCAAGCTTTTCAGAAGTACATTTGTACATATGCATCTCTGTGGGAGATGAGCAGATAGGGTTGTGGGGTGTGAAGCCACAGACCAAGCACAACACTTCATCTCGAGGTGTTAAATTTACTGGAAGATGGAGGTGAGAGGAGAAAAGGTAAATAAACGGACTAGTCCATAATTTCAACACATCCATGCATAGACCAGCAGCTTTGCCATCACCTGGGAGCTTACTAGAAATTCAGAATTTCAGTCTCATCCAGAGACCTACAGAATTGGAACCTCCATTTTAACTAGATCCCCAGGTGATTCCTATATATAAAAGTTTGGGAAGATCCCATTTAGTCCCTTACTTGTTTATTCAGGTATATGGTTCCATTATAGAATGAAATGTAATATACAACTTCCAAAGATAATACGACAAACTCAAGAGAAAATCCTCACTGCTGACTAGAAGTTTAAGGCTGCCTCTCTGGACAGGTGGGGAGACTGAGGGCTCAAGCTCTTCTGTCTTCAGGGTAAGGATGGGAATATTGGAGAAGCATGGCTCTGACTTGCTGAAAAAGAAAATTGAAACTCTTCAAATATTTAAAGACAACTCTGAAGTCTTAACCCTCTATCCTTCAAGCTTTTTTTGTTTCATTTTAAAAAAATGTTTATTTAATGTAACATACTACTTGGCCTCAATCATGTTTCATACCTGAAGTTACTGGCAATGGTGGTCTGAAAAACCCACTCAAAACAAAAGGTGCTGATTTATAGCATTTGCCAATTATAATGGTGTAAATACTCTCCAACCACAATCCACAACAGGCTACCAAGGATTTAACAACCAGTTGGCAAAATTCCTAAATCATAGCAAGTGAGTACCAGCCAGCTCCAGCACACCATTGTTCCCAGGCCCTTTTCCATTCTGGCTGCCTGTTTCAGATCCATTGCAGTTTGTCAGCCTGCCCTGATCTAAGTACAACAACCCAGACAGTCTGGCAGGTACCAAGTACAATTGAATTAGCCTTCCCATTATACTGCAATTAATGGAATCCAAGATCACATTTGATACATGGCAGCCATGCACACTTTTGGCTCATGATGAGTTCATAATAAATTAAAGGTTCTAAGACTCCTCCCACCACTATACTAATGTTAATCCATGCCATTTTCATACTGTGCTTGCAGAGTTTAATTTTAAACAAAAGTAGACGCATTTACATGCACCCTTATTGCATTTAATCTTGTTCACATTAACCCTTTTTTCTAGTTTGTTGAGAACCTCCTGAATTCTGAGTTTGCCATTGGCTATGGAATCTATCTCTGTTCTGCAACTTCTACAAACTTGCTGAAGTTTCATCAAAAGTGTTTTGTATAGTCTTTGATAAAAAGCAGCATAAGACAGGCTTAAGTGGAAGGCCCTTACAACAGTATTGGAGATATCCCTTAAGGTTAAAAGTCAAGATCAGACATGAATTCATGTATATATTCTAACATCCAAACCATACTTTTTGCTTCTCATCCACAAAAACATCATGCTAGCCCTGAAAAAACTTCCTGAGACAAATACACTATGTCTAAAGCATCCTTCTTATGGGCAATTTTTGTAACACTGTCTGAAAAGGGAAAGGGAGATTGGGTATGATTTTTAAAGAATTTCTTAATAATCATAACTTTCCATTTTAAGTGCCTCCAAATTAACCATTTAATAATTCACTTATAAGTTTTCCAAGGACCAATGTCCAGATCAGTGGATTGGTACCATGGTGTTTTCACTCATAATTGGAAATTTTCACCAAAGCAGGAAACTAAGCAAACTGGGAAAGGCTAGTACTTAGCATTAGACTGTGACTGGGATGGATGTCCAATTGGGGACAATTTGAGACTGGGGAAAGTTTTGACCAATAGGCAAAATATGGTGAGTGGAGAGTATAATTCCACAGAACGCTTTGGCAAAAGCAATGAGTGTCATGGAAGTCTCTCAAGAGATAACAGGGCCTAGAATGGGCAGGCAAGAGGACCCCAGAAACAGGTTGCCTTAGTTACTTTTCTCTTATTGCTGAGACAAAATACCCAATACCCAAAGTTAAGGGAGGAAAGATTTATTCAGCTTTCAGTTCATAATCTGCTGGCTCCAAGGCAGGGTGGCACATGGCCCAGGGCAACATTTCATGGCCAAATGAAGTTAGCAAAGCAACAAGGGACCTTACCAGTGTCTTTCTGCTCCTTTTATCCAGAATACCAGGGATTAGGGCAGTGCTAAACCAATCAGTGTACTAGTTTAATAATCATACGCCCTTAATCCCAGCATTACACATTAAATTCACCCACCTCTGAAAAAGCCACCTATGACTGCATGAGGCTTTGAGGGGGACATCTGTTTAATGACCTGAGGAGAGAGGGGACTGAGGTATGAGTCTTCTGTCAGCAAGTTGCAAGCTTGAGACCAAGAACAGACTCCAGTATTTACATTACGTATGGATAGTGCAAGAAAGGGCCTGGGTCCCAGACCTGGAGTACAAAGTTGGAACTAGGCTGGTTACCCGGAGGACATGATGGAAGACTACCAATGCACTGAACTGGGACTTCCCCGACTGAAGTCACACTTGTCCCAGAAACTGACTTGGCTGAACTTTTAAGTGGCCATAAGATTATTCCCAGGTGAGAGAAGAGGGAAGATGCAAAGAAAGAAAACTAGGCAGATACTGAAATCTTTAATCTTTCAACCTGTGAGCAATATAGTTCCATGCTAATTCAGAGTCAAACTCCAGAGTAACATGACCTAGCTCCAACCCTGGCTCTACTACCTACTAGCTATATATCTTAGGCAGGTTCTTAAATTCTCTCTGCCTCAGTTTCCACATCTGAACAGTAGAGTTTTAGCACATATCTCAAAAAGTTGTTACGAGGAATCAATTAGTCAAAATATGTAAAACACTCAGAACCAGTGTCTGGCACCTAGTAAGTACCTTTTTTGCTATTAGTAATATCAGTTGTTTTTTCCACTTGGAAAATACAGACATGTGACAATCCTTTGGCGTCACTTCACTTCCGTATAATATTCCTGGTAGCCAATCAATGTCCTTTTATTTCATCTGCATGTCCTTTCAGTGACTCCACATGTAATTTTCCCAGGCTTGGAGATTTTAACTCATTCAAAGTGGCTAGAGACTTTTAAAATGTTCTTTACTGATGCCCTACCGAGGTTGCCAGTCACGTGGAACATGCCAAAGCAGCCCTGTGCAGACAGGCAAGTCTGCGCACGCCCTACAGAGGTCGCGAGTTGCGCCGAACACACCAAAGCAGCCTGTGCCCTAGCAACAATCCACTGGACACCTCCCCCACACTCTTCTGTACAGGCTCCTGGTTCCACACTACAAAGACGCAGAGGACACCAGACCACCAGAACACCGTACTGAGTCCCGCCGCTCCCGGCCCAGAGGTAGGGGCTTCTGAGCCACCTTCCCACTGCTCCTGGACCAGAGGAAGGGGCTTCCTGGCCACCATCCCTCCCGCTGCTCCCAGCCCAGAGGAAAGGGCTTTTGGGCCACCATCCCTACCGCTGCTCCCGGCCCGTCCCACCTCTCTCAGCTCAGAGGAGGTAATCCGTGCAGGCGCTACCAGCACCCACCCATTCTAAATGAGAAAACACATAAATAAGTCTCAAAACCAGACTTCCAGATCACCTACAGCAACCCCAAAGGGAAATGAGATG
>NW_004624829.1:2847827-2881429 GCF_000247695.1 Heterocephalus glaber
CAACTTGCCAAAGATTAAAACTAGAACTATATCTCTCACCATGCACTAAACTAAAATCAAAATGGATTAAAGATCTAAATATTAAAATAGAAATGCTGAACCGGCTGGAAGGTAGAACTCTTGAAGACATTGGTGTAGGAAAAGATTTCATGAATAAAAACCTCAGTAGCACATGAACTAGCACAAACAATCAACAAGTGGGATCTCTTCTTATTAAAAAGCTTCTGCATGAGCCGGGGATTTAGCTCAGTCATTTCTCTGCCTGCTGCGCAAGCACAAGGACCTGAGTTTGATCCCCAGTACCAAAAAAAAGCTTCTGCACAGCAAGAGAAACCACCAACAGTGTGAAGAGACAACGCACAATGTGGGAAAAAAATTTTTACCAGCTGTTCCTTAGGCAAAGGTCTACTATCTAGAATATATAAAGAACTTAAAAAAATCAGACCTCCCAAATTTAAAGACCCAATCCAAAAATGGGCATCTGAAATGAACTGAGATTTTTCAGACAAAGAAGTAAAAATAGCAAATAAATATATAAAAAAATGTTCAACATCACTGGTCATTGGAGAGATGCAAATGAACACAACACTGATTATTTTTTATAGTTCTGGATGTGGATAATGGGAAGACACCTTGGGCATGGATGGCACCACTCAAAAGGCTTGTAATGTGGATGGGATTAAAGAGAAAGGAAGGCTTGCTGCTTGCTACTGCCTCCTGCCTGCTCTGCTAAGAACTGTTTCTGCTCTGCAATTCCCCTCTGTCATGTCATCCTGCCTCAGAGCCAGGCAACTATGGACTGAAACCTGTACAAACTGTAACTGAAATGAACTTTTCTTCCGTTAACTTGTGGGTGACATGTATTTTGACTCAGCAACAAGAAAAGTAACTAAGATTTTGATACCAGAGAAGTTACTGTGACTATACCTGACCATGTGGCTCACAACCTTTTGGAACTGGCTTATGCAAAGAGTTTGGAAAGTTTTGAAGATGCTGGTTAAAGAAGCAGTCCTGGAACGCTGTAAGCTAAACTCGATGGGAGATTCTGATCACAGGTCAGAAGACCAGAATGCTGATAAAAATACATCCAATAAAGACAAGGCTCAGGAAGTTTCACTTAGGAACAAGAACTGCACTGACTGTTAGACTCCAGACCATGTGTGTTAGACTTTGGCAGGAAATTTGTCTGCATTTTGCTCATGTCTAGAGACTTTGCCTGAGACTGAGATTAAAGTGTGACAGACTAATTAACCTGGTGAAAGAAATTTCAAGGCAATCCAATGTTTAGACAGTATCATGGCTACTGGTGGGGGATTTTAGCAAGATCTATGTTGGGAATCAAGAGCAAAGGGCCCAGCAGAATGATTTTAAACGTTTTGAGTTTTGCCAGAGAGAAAGCTCTATTAAAGTTACAGCCTGCAAAGACAGAACAGAGGAGAACTAGGTTGCTGAAAAGATTACCAATAAAACACCAAGCATTTTGGAAGAGAACAAAAGAAAAGAAGGCCTGAGGGCATTACCAGCAGTACCCCATCCTTTGCAGTCTCAAAGCTGCAAAGGTGAAAGACTTTGCTTTGAGAAAAGAGCCCCAGAGCACCATGTTCCAGAATGGCAGCATCCCAGGGAATTTGATCCTCGAGATAGGGTTTGTAGCACTCATCAATCCAGGCACTCGACCCCTATAGCCAAGAGAGAAGAAAGCCTTGCTACTGCTCCAGCTGGTGGCAGACCTTGGTGTCATCCACATGGTGCTGATTTTAGGTGCATGCAGAATGCAAGAATTGTGAGGTCAGAAAGGCTTCCACCTAGATTTCAGAAGAAAGCCTGGAAGTCCAGGCAGTGTGCCCCTGAGAGGGCAGTATGTAAAGCTGTGGGTGTAAAATGAAAGGTTCAGTGGAGACCTCAGAAGATTGGAGATGCCAGGAACATGGATCATCTGAGAAAAGTCACAAGGAGTGACCAAAGCCAGCCCAAGAGAGAAGCCATGAGAGCTACAACTACTGGAAGTACCATAGGGGCAGAGCCACCCAAGCCCTTTGGAGTGAGCATCTCACCACAGATTTCCCTGGGTGCTGGACATAGAACTATGGGATTTAATATTTGCCCTGCTGGATTTTGGACTTGCTTTGGTCCCTTTCCTTTCTCATCCCCTATTTGTACCTTTTGGAATAGAAATGTCTATCTTGTGCCATCGTATTTTGGAAGTGTTTAATTTTTCTCATTTGTACAGGGGCTTGTACCTAAGAGTTTGCCTTAAATCTCAGAGGAGACTTTGGTCTTGGATTTTTCAGCAATGCTGAAATTTTTATTTATTATTATTATTATTTTTTTTGGTACCGGGGATCGAACTCAGGTCCTTACGCTTGCGTAGCAGGCAGCGAAACCACTGAGCTAAATCCCCAGCCCAATGCTGAAATTTTTAGGACTTTAGCAACTCTTAGAGATGGACTAAATGCCTTTTGCATAAAATGATGTACATGAGTCTTTTGGGGAGTAGGGGCAGAGTGATATGGCTTGTATCTAGGTGTCCTCTACAGCATCATATGCTCATAGGTAGGGTATTTAGAAGGTGGCTGGATCTAGGATGTGGACACTAGGATTAAGGTTGTGTGGCACTGGATTAGTCCACTGATTGGTTTTTCATAGTTCTGAGTGTAGATAATGGGAAGACTCATTCTGGCATGGATGGTACCACCCAAAAGGCTTGTAATCTGGATAGGATAAAAGGGAAAGGGAGGCTTGCTGCTTGCTGCTGCTTCCTGCCTGCTCTGCCATGGACCATTTCTCCTCTGCAATGTCCATCTGAGATGCTACCCTGCCTTGGAGCTGGCCAGCTAGGGACTGAAACATGTACAGACTGTGAGCTGAAATAAACTTTCCACTTTTAACCTGTGGGTGTCAGGTATTTTGTCTCAGCAATGAGAAAAGTAACTAAGAGAGACCCTGAAAACCCCTAAGATTTCCCCCTTCAGAAATGTGTGAAAAGCAGTCTACAAAGCTCAGATTGCAGAAAGTACAAAGAGAGGGAAATACTGGCCAAGTGCTCTACTTCAGACCTCTTTCTGAAGCTGAGCTTTCTTCTTCCCTAAGATTTTCCTAAATATCCTCATATCTTGTAGCTCTACCTGCTCTACCTTGGGGTCCATCAGCTCACCCATGACACTATTAGGTTTTGCAAATTCTTTCCTCATCGCATTTTTAGAAAGCACTAGGAGTGTTGCAAGAAGATGGCAATATCTCGTGGTGTTTTGAACTTAGTAGTCAAATGGACAGACTTTAAGCAGTAGACCTCAGAAAAAATCCAAAGAACATAGGAAAAGAACACAGAACTGAGAACTGTCCTGTTCACAGATGTAGGAAAATTGTCAAAGGCCCAAGAGGCATATGTGCTGAGAAAGGAATATCCATGGCTATCTCACTTTGTCATATAAATTATTTCTTAATTTTAACAATTATATTATCTTAATAGTCACATATTAATAGAAAAAGTATTTTCTAATGGTCATGAAAATTCAACCAAGTAACAAACTTTATTTTAAATGTTCTCTGGCTTATGGATAACAAAGAATCTAATATGAAAAGGTGGGAAAATTAAGTGGTTGTTGCAGCCTAGCCAAGAGTGAGACTTTACCTGTCTGGCCACAGTTACTTTAATTATAAAATGAGGAGAAGAAGGAGGAATAGAGAGCTCTGGACTTTATAATGTTTAAGGTTCCTATCTTAGTCTCTTTTGTGCTGCTATAACAGAATACCACAAACTGGGAGACTGATAAAGAACAGAGATTTACTTCTTACCGTTCTGGAAGCTGGGAAGGCCAAGATCCAGGTGCCTGTATGTGGCAAGGGCCTTCTTGTTACATTATCCCACGGTGGAAAGTTGAAGGGCAAGAGAGTATGTGTGAAGGGGGAAAAAGGGGCCAAATTCCCTCTTATAACAAGCCTACTTCCATAGCAATGATATTAATCCATCATGACGATTTTGCCTAATCACCTCTTGCAGATCCCATCTCTCAATACTGCTGCAATGGGAATTATGCTTCCAACATACGAACTTTGGGAGACACATGAAAACCATAGCAGTCCCTCCAAAGTTTAACGTTTCATTCAGAGGAAACTAAATCCTCTTACTCTCTCCACTTTCAGATGCCAGCACTCGCATTTCTTTGTCTGAGAGATATCTTCACCCACTGAAGTCAGATTTACCTTGCCGGTTTGGCAAGCCAGAAATGCCAGGGAATTAACACTATTTGGAGGAGGACTTCCTCCAAAAGTACTGAGGAGTTGGTAAACACCCCAGCTCTTTCACCTGCATGTTGAAGAGCTCTGAAGCATGCATTTTACACTGTCTCCCAGAATTTCCCAGTGAAATCAAGTTTCACTCAACCTCAGTGGTAATTTTCTTGATTATCCATCTTTTATTTTCTACCTTCCCTTTCCTGTCTTATTTCCCTACTCTTCATCAGTATTTTTTTAGTACTCAAAGGAACTATTTTTACTTGAACCCTTGTCTTGGCTTGTCCTTCTGGATGAACTTAAAACTAAGATGAACCCCATAAATGAGAGACTTTGCCAATAAATAACTTGAAAGCAGCAAGAAAAAAAATACTTCTCTCCCCAGACATGAATTTTAAGGAGTTGAGTAGATAATGTGAAGAGAGAAGAATCATTGCCATCCAGATACAAAGCTGACGGCAAGATCACTTAACCAACTGCTCTTCTCCCACCAGGATGATGCCCCCTTTAGGCATTTTAACTGCTCAAAATGCACAAGAATTATTAGAAGGTTGGAAAATTCCCATCATCTGGCTAAATCTAGTCTGGTGTCTGGGAGACACACTAAATTTGATGTATACTCCATTAAGGAAGATAATGAAATGACCATTTTTCAGAGATTCAAATTAACTCATTGGTTAAGAGCCCATCCTTCCAATTTGATAGAAGAGACTGTCAAATGTGCTATTCCAAAGAGTTTCCATTATCAGCTATATTTGATACCTTCCTCTGAAGGGGCGAGTGTGAGGCTTTTTTAATTTAGAGGAAAAAAGGTAATTGGCTACTACTGATCTCAAAGAAGGATTTCCCCTCACTTCTGTTCCTCTCCTTCCTCTTTCAATGTGGGAGGGCTTGTGTCCAGGGAATGTGTTAGCAGTCACTGTTGAGAGATGCCATTAGGGTTCATCCCCACCCCTTCTCCCTTCTCCATCACAGCCCATGGAGGCTGAAAACTCAGAGACCCCCTGGAAACCTACCATCCCTGCACACAAAGAGAACATAAAAAGGAATATGTGTATTTCACTGAACAGCAATCTAGAGTTCTCATCAGATTCTCAGAGGCACTCATGACCTACAAAAGGTTAAACCCACCGATGAGCTCATCTCCCTGACATCATAGCTATCCCCCAGAGAAAGACCATCCAGTGCTTCAACTGAATTGTCATACTTAACTTTTAGGTACATCTTCTCAGAAGAAAAATGAAGTCAATGAAAACGTTATTCTATTCCAAAATCCTACAATTTTCCAATTGGAAGTATTTAGTAGCTCTTTAAATAGACACCAGTTGCATTTACAGATGAGGAATCCAAGTTCCAGTGAGGTTGGTATGACCAACTCTGCATCCCAGAGAGAAACAGAGCCATGGCTGACCAAGTGTCCTGGCTCAGCATCTAATTTTCCCCCACAGTAATATTTTGGTGGCCCAAATCCCACCAGCACATTTCATGGCCTAGTCCTGGCCATACTTGTTAAATGCTCTATACTGGATCCCCATTAAAATGTGGTTGCTAAGGGTAGCGAGGGCCAAGGCTTCAAACATTCTATTCCATTCATTGCTGTGAGCTTGAGAGTAATTATAATTAGCCACACATCCCATGTGTATCATGGGATAAAAATGGGAACATAAAACAAAGAATTTTCTACCAGCCCAATTTATCATTGCCAAGCTGTTTCATCATCTTCTTTTTGTGTCTTCCTTTCCTTTGATAAAGCTTTAAAAACTCCTTTCTGAGTGCTGTGTCCACAATTATAAGAGGCACAGAAATAGTGGTTATATATATAATCTGTATAAACTAAATGGTTTCTAAATACAGATTGCTCTTCCAAGGATGCAGAAGGCAACAGTAGGGACAGCAAGGGTAGAGATGGCAGCAGTGGGGACAAGTGAGTGACACTGATGTTAAAGATAGTTCAATAGATTTATCCATGAAGATTATTCTGGGTCTGTTATCAGGTTTCAATTTAACAAGGGTGTGTGTGTGTGTGTGTGTGTGTGTGTGTGTGTGTGTGTGTGTTTATGTAAGTTTAGAGGCAAACATGAGTATCCTAGCTCACAGCTCTAATACTCCTTGCCACTACAATGACTTTCTCTATGAGGTTTCTGACTAATGTCATACCTAAACTGTCAGTAGATCTGGACCAGTTTTGGTTATATGGGGAGGAAGGGGAACAAGAAGAAAATAAGCTTATACAACTGGGGCTACCTTAGCCTGGCTAAAACTTAACATTCAAAGATCATTTAAACTTCTCATTAAGTGTAACACAGCAAAATAAATATATTGCTCCCAGCACTAACAATAATATTTCTATTACTGGAGAAGGGTTTTCACTGTGATTCCTTTTGTACAACACAAATAAAAATAACAGGTCTAATTGTGGTGTTCATTCCGTGTTTATTTTTATTTTTATTGCATCATCCTTCTCCCTAAATTCTCATTCCACCCATACCTCTCCTCAACACACAGCTTTCTTCCCTTGCCCCAGGCTAACAGCCACACCTTCATTTTAGAAAATGCCGGGCCAGTGAGGAGCTGCCCCAAATGATGAACAGCCAAGAGCCTCCCTCTCGAGGAGATCCTGACTCATTTCTCTTCGTGGCCCAGAAAGCTGAGTGGGTGACCTTTCTGCCGAGCCAGGGAGAGCACATAACATTACTGAATCAAAAGTGGGTTGCTCTCAGGCGGGCAGGCAGCCCAGCCAGGGGAAAGGACACTTAGTGCCATGGAATGAACTTCCTGGCCCTGTGGGGAACCCAGCTTCTCCCCCATTGCCTTGCTCAAGGTGGATCCGTCCATCCACCTGCCCTTTTTGCAGATATGGGTTGGGCTACTCCATTTCCAACAGACTTAGATGAATTGGAAGAGGGGAAGAGGGGAAGAGGAGGGCAGGGAGAGAACAGTGAGGAAACAGGATGAAGAAAAATGTACTTAAATTTTTCTTAGGGAAAATGTAGCATATATTTTAGAAATTCCCTACAGAGCAGTAATAGGTTGTTAGATCTAGGCTATTATCATTTCCCCTCCTCCAAGTTGGCCAGGGAGGCAATTCTAGGCTATTTCCAATAAATATTTACCTTCATTCATATGAGTTTCATAAGGGCAGACTATATTAAAGGCAGTTGAAACACCAAATATATTAATTAAATTAGTTAATCACTGAAACTTATTCCAACTGCAACCAAGCACTATTCCCAGGGGGTCTACTGGCTTCCTGGAAATGACGGACGGTTAGGAGTTGGTACTACCAGTTACCAAAGACAGCAATTGGTGACTGGGCCCTTGAGACCAAACTGCAGAAAGCAGTCGCATCTCACAGTAAAACCTGGTGAGCTGATTTCCCTTTTGCGTCTGCTCATTTCTCTTAGTCTTAATATCCTTAAGCAGCTTTTTAAAATACCCCAGTGAAGAAGGAAATCAACTCGCTGAACTCACAGAGGCCTTCTTGCGTCTCCCTTAAATATTGTTCCCATCTGGTCATTCTGAGTCCACAAGTCTTCAATCCAAAGACTATTTATTGGGAGCCTTTCCAAAGGACTATTTTTCTCTGTTTCCAGATCCCTGAAGGGAAGTCTCAGGGACCCTGCGCCTGTTTCCTCTCTGCCTGTCGCCAGCAGACCTGATACACCCCAGAAGGCTTCGGAAGCCCATTAGTGCTGCATCAGGTAGACAGACAAAAAATTCAAGTACAAGTACAGGGGCTCTGGGGCCGGGAAACAAATGCCCCTAACAATAGTGTGACAAGATGCCCCCTGGCCTCTAGAGAACAGCTCCTTGAGGAGCTTCCCCACAAGCTCAGAACAAAGGATTTCTTTCCCCTACCTCTCAGTCAACAGTACAAGGTTTGAGTTGTGACCAAAATGTGACCACTAATCATGACCACTACCCCCCAAGCATCAAAAGGTAAAGTGAGAACAAAAGACATTTTTCACACAGTGTATATTAGCAATAAATTAACACACTTCTTCCAGTACCTTTTAAGCACCAGCAGGGGCCAATTCTTTTTACTATATTGTCTTCCAAAGAGCAGCCCATGGATCATGCTGTCACAGAATGCAACACTGTAAAATGGCCCTTGAAACCAGCATTCTCACAGCCCCACGAGGCACGTCTTCTGCAAGCTACTTTACAGTGGGGAAACCAGAAGTCCACAGCTGTGGCCTCTGGTGTGATCCTAGGGGAGATAGGGGATGGGTATTGATGGGAAAAGGGGAAAGGTGAGATTATGGCAACTTGCAAGGGAAAACTTACATTTTCTAGATTTTCCAGTATTTGGAAGGACAGTAAAAAAAAAAAAAAAAAAGAAATATGACAAGACTATTCAGAAAACCCCCTATTAACTCATTTATCCCAATATTGCAATTTTTTAAATTTTTGCATGAAATTCATGTATGTTGCCTAGAAAAATTCAAGGAACAAGAATTTTTTTGTATATCCTTTTATTGGTACATTTTAGGTGTACAATACATTCATCATTGGAGATATGCACCTTTACATACTCTCTTGGTTCTTATTTTTCCCCCTTCCCCTGCCCCCGCTTCAACCCCTCCATCCCTCCCTATTTACAAAGACTTTGTTCAAAGAACAAGAATTTGAAGAGAAAAAATTTATTATGTTCCATTGTTATGAGTGTTCCAAAAATGGAACACTAGGCATTAAAGGGTTAACTCTTCACTTGTCAAATCTTTGGGCAGAAATGTTCCACTAAACAGCAGTAATCCCCTGGGTCTCACATCCATTGTAGATACCGATAATCCAAATTAAAATTCTCCTATCTTTCACAGGTCCAAGCACCCCAACCATTTCTTATAAGACCATTTGTTTACATGTTAGCATCACTTAGGCTGTTGGAAGAAAGTGTTCTCCTCAAATATTTTCATTTTAAAGCTGCTGGAGTAATGGGAAATTGATGATATTTCAATATCAGATGTCTTGAGTATTTTCTGAACAGGCAAAATAATTTTGTGGTACCAATCAAGATTACTCCAGGGGATCAAGATCTGTCCATACCATATTATTGCCACTTTAATTTGTCTGGCTAGATCTTAAAGCCCTCAAATAGTTGTGATTATTACGTGGACTTAATGTGTCTGTTCAGGGAATGTTCAAAACACCTGATTTTGAAATCTCACCAATTCCCTATTGCTCTAATTTCTAAATATATTCATTATGGAGGCAGACACCTAGATTTGAATTCCAACTCTGCTGGTTACTAAGCTGTGTAACTATCTGTTCTTTGGTATCTTAATCTATAAAATGGGGATATTAAGAGTATCTGCCTGCCAGGATTGTTATAACAATTAATTAAATTAATACTTACAAACTACATAAAACAGTATGACACAGAAGTGTCATAAGAATTTGTGAGACCAATAAGTAAGAATCAGTGTCTTACACGCTGCTTTTCACCAACTTCTTGAGTTTCTAACTCAAGGAACTCACCAAGAGAAACTCTTCTGGCCCTTCACCAAGGACTTGGTGTGCCCTCTCAGACCACTGCTTCAGGAAGGTGAACCTCACATGTTCTTGTTATGGTGACTCCTGTGCCTGAGACCTGTACAGAAACCTCAGACATTCTTTGGGAAAATGGCCACATGAGAGCCTGTGAAGATGCTAACTCTCCTCCACAGTGAAATTCCAGACTATTTCTTAAGCTTGCATCTCTTTTTCTGCTTAGACTGTGAGACTAATAATGGCCTTGATCTTAGATAAGGGCCAGCCATCCCAGATGGATTTTTGGCTCTGAGTTAGCTATTCTGAGGGGAAAAAAAATCTATGGGAGACAGCGAATTAAAACATGTAGAATTTCTGAAAGGCAGACAAGAAAACACAGATCAGAAATACACTGTTTCTCCAAAGGTACTGAAATGGACCAAAGGTTTGTTTAGCCTGGGGCGGGGGTATTTTCCCTTCTTTATTTTGTTGTGAAAAAGTAGGAAGGCATTCACTGAAGGAAATCTTCCAGAAGTCAAACAACATCTCATCCCATTTTTATCTCCAAATCATAGACCACAATTCCTACTCCCTCCCTCCTCTGCCTCTGGGTAAAAATAGGGTTTGAGATCAAAGAAAGTAAGAGAGAAGGATTGTCAGGGCTGCTGAAATAAAGAGGATAATGACCAACAAGTCTTCCTTATCGACGCTTGAAACACTGGAGAGTTCTCCCCCTCTACCAGCCAAATGCCTCTTTCTCCATGAGGGGCTGAGCTCTGCAGACAAGAGAGCAGCTCAGAGTCTTTGTAGAGGTGCTCCAGCCAGCCAGGAGAGAAGGACAAGAGAGGCAGACTACTAGAGAAACAGCAACAAGGTAACTAGAAATCTTCTGCCTTTTGGGCCAGGGGGATTGGGCAGAGAAGGGCAGTGGTAGAAATAAATTAGGGAGGCCTCAGAGCCCTGTCTTAATCCTGCTGCTTATCAGATATCCACACCACACATAAACTGCATTAAATCACAAGTGACATAGTTAAAATAACATTACAGGCCTGGTTAAACCTCTTGGTGCCGGGGAAATTAGAGTTAAGATTCCAGAACTAGGAGGCTGGCTGTCCCAAGTGCCCTTGCACTTGTGGCTGCAGCAAGAATTTGAATGGAGGTTCAGCTTATGAAGTGCAATCTACGCCTGTGCTGGTCTGCTGTTTTCTCCGACCAGCCCACCCCATATCTCACAGGGAAGACCTGCTACCAGCCTCCCTTGGATTGGGAAGTAGGTCTCTGGCCTAGCCATCCTAAGCACTGCAGCCTTGAGCACGTGGTAAGGGTAGGGTATCCTCGCTGGGAAAATCTCTCCCTTTCTTCAGGGTCTTATGGGTTCAACTGTGTTCCTCCAAAAGTAAGATGGATCTTAATCCAACATGATTGGTACCCTTAGAAGAGCAGGAAAATTTGTACACAGAGAGAAGACAGCCACATGAAGGCAGAGACAGAAGTTAGAGTTATGTTGCCGCAAGCCAAGAAATGTCTGGGGCTACCAGAAGCTGAAAGGGAGATTTTTCACAAGAGGCTTTAACAGGAGCACAATCCTGACAAAAAGTTGATTTCAGACTTCTAACTTCCAGAACTGAGAAGAAAATTTTGTTGTTTTAAGCTACCTACTTTGTGGTATTTCATTATAGCAGCTGCAGACTAATACATCAGAGGTCTGGAACTGAGGAAGAACTCCAGAGACCAAGGCTGGCCCATAAGTGAGCAGCATGAGAGGGAAGAGTATAATGGCCTCCTTCCTAATCTCAAATACAGCCAAACCAAGGCTGTCTATCTACCGGGTAAAAACCCAAAGTGGCTGAAAACACATCCCTGCAGGTCCCAGTGACCTCACAGTCTGAATCAAAGGACCCCCCACAGGCCTCAGCCTAAGCTAGCCCAGGATATTACGGAAGAACTTGATCTTCTAGGGCTTAGCAGCCCAGCCTAGTGTCTGAGGCCCAGAAGCCAGAGGAGGGAAAGGAGCTGGAAAGCCAGAAAATGGGGCCCGTGTTCGTATTTGCTCTCACACTGGTTAAAGAGGCACTACTGGTGTAGATGAGAGATTAAAACAAAGACTGCTGCACTTGGGGAATTAAATATAGTACTGCAAATACTTTAAACAACCCAACTGGACCTCATAATTGTGTGGCAAAGACTGCAAAATGTAAAGTTGGGAGTCTTGGCTCAAATGAAAGGCTCTCTCTGAATAACAATTTATTTTAATTTGAGATTTCTCATACTGTCCATATGGTGGGTCTTCATAGGAAAGCAACTGTCTCGCAGTTGACGGGGACATCTGAAATATGCTTTTTTGGCATGCAGGGAGATTTTTTTCTTCATTCAAATCAGTGGTTTGGTTGAGAAGGAGAGTTTGAAAACATTTCCCTAATGTTTCCAGCCTTTTTACTACTGGAAATTTATCATCTACTGTGAAAGTTACAAACTGAAACCCATTTCTCACCCAAATTGCTGCTCTTTCAGGCCAATACCAGTTTGTGATTGTGGAATTCTGTGGGCATTCATTTGAAAATAAAAAAAATCCTATTTGGGTGCATTTTAAAAACAACAACAACCCAGAAAGCATCCGATGAATGTTATGACCTGAAGTAAGGACTGCCTTGCCAAATATCCCAGGCTCATGTTGTGGAGCGACTCAGAATATTCTACAGTCCACCTCTGGGAGAGGTGCAGGGTTGCCCACCAAGTCTGGGTAGGACCCTGGTACCGCCTCAGATATAGTGATAGTCTTTGCTCCTAGAGACCCTTGAAACCACATGCTAGGCCCTAGGGGTGTGATGTGGAAAAGGGAGCTTGTTTTCATTCTCTTTTCCACTTCCTCCTCTAAGGCTTCTCACCAGCTACTCCTCTGAGGAAGAGAGGAGACCCTGGCAGGATCTCAATTTTTCCCACATTTATGGCTCTGTAAGAGGGGAAGGGAACGAGGTGAGGTTTCATGAAATCCTTATAAGAATAAGAAGACCAACTCATATCCTCCGAGGAGACATCTCACTACTCAGGCATCACATCTTCTGAGGGGTCTGTGCACCATCATAAATAGCACCCCAGTATGAACAAATGAATGAAGGAATGAATAAAAATCTTTAGAAGTTGCCTTTTATCACATGTTCCAGCATTAACTCCTCTGTGAGTTTTAAAGTTTGCTTCAATTTTGCCCTCACCTTCTTTTCCATGCCTTCTTGCCTTTACACTATCTTTGCCATCCCTGTCATCAGCTAGAAAAATCTAGTGACTTTCTGTACTAATGATGCTTGATTTTTTTTTTTTTGCATAGGCAGCTTCTTTAGTCATCTAGGTATTTCTCTCAACTCTTTCCTTTCACACTTTCCTCAGAAAAGTAATTTCTATGTGTTGGGCCAAGGTTAGGTGCTCAGAAGGCACTCAGAAGTATATTCATAAACACTCTCTTCTCATAAGCAACTCATAACCCAGTTGAGCAGGCAAGAATAATCTTGGCTTGAAAAAAAAAAAGAGCAAGTAAGACAACAGTTCAACTAGCGACTAAACTGGGAAGACCATAAAATGTTCAAGTAATGAGCCCTGATGGAGTCAAGAAAAACATCAGTGAATAGCCGTGGACTTTGAACTGCCTTGACTGATATGTAGGATTGAACTAGAGCAGGATTTCTCACCCCTGACGCTTGACATTTGGCCCAGGTACTTCTTTTTTGTGGGTTGTCCTATGCCTAGGAAGGTATTTAGCAGCATCGTTGGCTTCTACCCACTAGATTCAAATAACATCATATCTGTATTTGCCATCACCAAATAATTTAACAATGGAGGAGCAAAACCTCCCCCAATTGAAAGCCATCATACTAGATAGAGAAACAAAAAGGACACCAGAACTTAGAAACTGACTGAGGAAAGGTTTGCTACTTAACTCAGAATTCTATTTTGCAATTATACCCAGTCATAAACCTGACTTATCTGAGTTGTGTTACCAGTCTTCATGTGCATGCTTTGTACATGTTCTATTAAATCAATACCCTGCGTGACATTTGGATTGAACTATTGAAGTGGTTTATAAATGCTTTAATCATAGAAACTTATTTCAACAAAATCTTACCCAGAAGCACAAATTCTAAGGACATAAGTAGAGCAGTTTTTGTTGAAGCTTGAATAGAGAATCACGCCTTCCTTACAGTGCCCCAACTCTGCGAAATGGCACAATAGCATAGAGGCTCCTCCTGTGCTTCACTGTATCATAAATTTGGCAAAGACAAAGGTGACTTCTAACACTACTGTACTAACTATAATGCTGTGCTTCTGGAAAAGCAGGGATGAATTAGGAGTTGCACAATCTAAGAATTGATGGAACATTTTACTAACAGATTTTGGGCATGTCATTTAAGTCTCTGAACTTGTGATTCTTCGTTATAATCTCTGAGCCCCCTTTCAGTTTCAAAATACTACAAATATATAAGCAAAATGGTGTCACATATTCTCTAGGCCTCAAATAATGGTGTTGATGATTACAGAGAAGTTGATTATTTGTAATGCACACTTAATCCCTTTTCAGTGGCAAGAAGAAATGGGGAAGTAACTCTGACCTCTAAAATTCTCTTTCACTAGCATTTTTACCCTTGCTTGATTCATTCATGCTTGAAATTTGCTAGTGCTCAGCCTGGCTGGCCTTTATTCAAAAGATATACTAAATGGGCTCATAAATGGAGATGGAAATGGATATTTTTAAAAATTACAAATGAAAGTAAGAAGTATGGGACAGTTGTTGCCAAATCTATGGAGTTAGAGTAAGACTTTTAAAAACTAAATGCAATAGGTTCTCTTATGGTCAAGCAAAGGCCAATAATGAGAATCTAAACATAGCACGGACAAGATGCACATAAGCTGTGGAGCCTAGAATCATCTCTCTGCAAGGGCACTAGCTCTCAGGACAACAGGGTTGCACACAATGAGCAGAGGCAGAGCACAGAGAGCATTTCCATTGCCCACCTTGATTAAATTTCTATCTTCCCTTTCGGCTGCACAAGAGAGTGGGAATGTATGCCTTCACTTTCTGTTTTTGTTCCTTCTTTGTAAAAGAAGAATTCTAAACATCCTCACAATCATCTAATACTACAGGGAAATAGCACAAAACCATAGCTACCAAACAATGATGCTAAAATCCACAGCTATGTTTCTATCAAAATATGATACTGTGTTTACAAATTCCCTATTCAGTGGAGTAGTTCTGCTCTTCTATTTGAAACATAAATGAGATGTTATGCTAGACACAGACAAATGATGGTTTTTAATTGGAGTGGAAAAATGTTTTTCAAATACCAAGTAACCCGACTCTTAGAACAAAGCCACAGAAACTACTTTGGTGGTTTCAAAGAACATGCCAGTAGTGTATGTGCGTTGGGAGTGAGGGAGCAGAGGAACCTCTCTGGCCAGTGGGACAGCTCAGAGTTCTTCAGTGCTATTCAGTATTGATCACTGGCAGGGTCATAAAAAGATTTGTTTCATGGAGTTTCTTTATCCAGGAATGATTTCTCCTCATACTACAACTGCTAAGACATTGATATTATTGCTAATTCTTTATACTTTTATTTACTCATTTTCAATAGAATGGTAGGAAATAATTCAAACAACACAAAATGGCTTTTTACAGTGAAAATTAAGTTAACCTTCATTCTCAGCCTCCCAGTTCCTTTCTGTCACCAGTTCCTTGTGTACCTGTCTGAAGATATGTATTCTATGCAGTACATACATATATATTCATTTGCATGTATGTTTTGGTTATATATATATATGTTGTTTTACATATGTCATTATATATATGTATGCATGTATGCACATACATATAAGAGCTCCCTTGTTATACAAATGGTAATATATCCATGCCTTCTATACGTTTTTTTCTCTTCTTAACAACATGTGATAAATTAAGGATAGTTATAAATTCTTTGTCATTCCTCCCATTGAGAACTGTAGTCTATTTCCTCTCCCTTCAATCTAGGCCTCCACGTGATTTGCTTTGGCCAATAAAATATGACAAAAGTGACTGCAAATTTCTAAGGCTGAGCATTGTTAGGTTTGCAGCTCCTACCTTCATACACTTCAGATGCTCCCTTTTGGAACCCAGATCCAGTGCCATGAGGAGATCCAAGGGGCCGGGGCTGATAATGCCACCCAGCACCAACAGCCAGTGTGAGGAGAAATTTTGGGTGTTTCAGCCCAGGTGAGCCCTCAAATGAATGCAGCCCCAGCTGACACTATGTGGAGCAGACTAATGGGCAGGCTGAGGCCATCCAACCCTCAGAATCATAAGATATCATAAAAGGTGGTTGTTATTTTAAGCCACTAACTTTGGAGGAGGTTATTCCATTTCAATTGAATATATAGATATGCTTTATTTTCTAAAATAATATTAAAAATAGCTAACATACATACTTGTTGCATGTCAGGCATTGTTCCACATGCCTTCTGCATCTCAATTCATGTAACTCCCACTAACTCTAAATAGTTTTGATAGAGGTGTATCAGTCCCCATTTGCAGCTGAGAGACTGCAGTATAGAGAAGTTGCATGACTTGCTCAATATCCCAGTGAGTAAACAAAAAGATGGAGATTTAATTGCAGGCCTTTGCCTCCAGTTACTTAGATATTAAGCCCTCAGTGGTTATTTCATTGAACTAGTCCTCTGTCAGTAGACATTGCAGTTATTTCTTATATTTTACTAGTGAACGTACAACTGCAGTGCTTCTCCTTATACCTGCTTTCCTGCATGTGTATGAGAAGTCATTCTTTTAAGCAAATGGGGGGATGACTAGTTTCAGTTTATTTTGCTGCATAAGTAAATGTCAGAAGATATATGTTGGGTACAGAATTTCAGATGCATCCACTGCAGTCAGGATAGAGTTCCAGCCCATCTGGCCCTTGGAACTTGGTGCCAGAAACTTCGTCAGGGTGCATGAAGACCAGAAGACCTCAGAGAGAATATTGATCTTATTTCCATTTGGGTTCCAAGTAGGGAAATTAATAAACTAACTTTCCTCAGAGTATGCTGTACCTTAATGTATATTTTTGGAGGAATTCTCAGACACCTGAAAAGTATGTTTGGAAAGTAACCTATGAACCTCGACCTGTGCCACAAACAATAAATCTGCCACCATAATCACTGCCATTTCTGAGGAATCACTGACTATATTTGTAAGGCACAAATGTACAGCTCCATGGCTATTTATCTCCTCAGATCTCATTCCAATCTCCATAAGCACCTTTGGAAAAGGGGTGGATGGACACAACTTCTTGACACTATTCCTCAGCTGTCTCCAACCCCTCTGAAGTTAGACTTCAATGTCCTCCAGACTGATGATTGAATGGCAGGCACCTGCTATACCTCTTGAACTGTCAGAAGGGTCATAGAACAAGCCCCTTCTGGCTGCGGGGAAGGGGCTAGAAAACCAAATTCCTGACAGTTGAAAGCTAATAGAATCTGCTTCAATTCACTGAAATATGAAAATAAATAAATGCCATTAGCTATAAGTGATGAGGTAATTGATTAATTATCATATTTAAAGAATATGCAACTTAAGAACTCCAACCAGGGCCAGAGATTTAGCTCAGTGGTTCCACCTCCTGCCTCGCAAGTCCAAGGTCCCAAGTTTGATCCCCGGTACCAAAAAAAAACAAAAACCGCAACCAATCCTGTTCCTGCATATGAGATCTCTCTATCTCTAGGATACCAAAACACTCGAGGAAAAAAATGTGGCCAGCTATCTTGCCCTGGTCTTCAAGTCAGCTGGAAGGGGCTTTAGAATACCTTGTCCAATGCATTCCTTGCATAGAGAAGTAAACTGAGTTCCAGAGTACCCATCATTGGTATATCGGTCAGCAATGTCCAAAATGATGTGTATATGTGTATAACAGACTGTCTCAAACCTCAGTGCCTTAGAATATTCACTCTTCTCTGGCAAGAGAATAATTAAGAATGGTCTCTGCTGGGCTCTGCTCCAAGCTGCAAGTTGAGTTTAGGTCTTCTCCGCATGTCTCTCCTTCCTTGATCCATGCATACTTTTTTCTTCTCACGGAGAATGTAGGATGTACAAGAAAACAAGTCTAATCATATATGTATATATCAAACTTGTGTTTTCAACATATCTGCTAACAGCTTATTGACCAAAGCAAGTCACATGGTCAGGTCCAATGTAAACAGGACAGGATATTTTCTCTGCTCCTAGTGGAAGGATTTACAAAGACAGATGGCAAATAACATGAATACATGGACAAGTGATGAATAGGAACTCTAAATGGAGGAGTTGAAGGGAGGGCTGGGCAAGGGTGAAAAATAAAAACCAAGAGAGACTATGTAAAGGTGCAAATTTCCAATGATGAATGTCATTATATTGTATACCTAAAATGTACCAATGATTAGAATGAATAATCGATAATGCAAAATAGGAAGAAAAGGTCCAAAGGGGTAGGGGTAGTGGGAGGGGCAGGGGAAAAGAAAAATGATGAGAAATGGAAAAAAATGGAAATAAAGTCTTTGTAAATAGGGAAGGGTGGAGGGGGTGAAGGGAGGGCTAGGAATGGGGAAAAAATAAGGACCAAGATGCATTTTGTAAAGGTACAGTTCCCAATGACAAATGTAATTGTGTTGTATACCTACAATGTACCAATAAAAGAATTTAATAAAGTGCAAAAAAAAAAGAAATTTACTATGATAAGTGACTGAGAAAGAATCAGAATCCACAGCACCCGACTCCCAGCTCAATTCTACAGTAAGTGTTTGCCAACATTTTTTGTTTCTCTATCTTAGGAGCTGTTTCTCTAAGCTAATGAAGGGTTTGAAAAGTTCCAAAATGAAGTGGAGGAAGGCACTAGAGTGATAGTGGTACTGAAGAGGCCCAGCAATGGCACCTGACCCTGATCCAGGCCACTCTCAGAGACAAAGCTAATAGAACTATTGGGCAATTCCTTCTCTGTCTTCTTGGATGTAGGCAAGTGGCCAACGTTGCATTAATTTCTGGTGGCAGTTAAACTGTGAACATAGCAAGCTGGGGTCTCTAATACTGGGTTACAGTCTGTGCAGACAATATGAGCTTCAGCACCAGACAAAGCTAAATGTGCATCTCCCACAGTCACCACTGCCTAGTAGTATGATGCAGGACAAGTCACTTTGTCTCTCTGGGCCTCAGATTTCTTCCATGCATTGTCTCTCATGCTCTTTCCTCTTCTAGCTTGATGCAGACAAGCTCAGTGACTTTGAAGTCAATCTAAGGATGCATAAAGAAGCTTGCATTCCTGAATCCCTGCTTAGAATATTACATATTTACTTTATATACCTATAGGCATTCTATTGTATGTGAGCCATCACAATCATCTGATTTTGCTTATTACCTCTGGTTTTGCTGACATTACCTCAACTAACACAGGTATTATTTCCCCCTTCATACTGATGAGGAACTAGAGGTAGCTAATAGAGGTGAAGTAGCGTGCCCAACATCACACAGCTAAAATGTGTTGGCTATCAATTATGTATCCAAACAGCCTGTCTCTAGAGTACCTGATCTTAAACACCACACTTCTCTGATGTTCAGTAATAACAATGGCAATCTTATAGTGTGGCTGTGTGGATTAATGAGCTAATGTTTATCAAATCCTTGGCATAATGCCTGCCATATAGAAAGAAGTACACCGTAAATATAAGCTGTGGATGTAATATGATGGTACCAGCTGATGTACAATATAAGATAATGTTCCCCTGAAGTCTGTAATAGAGAGGAAAGTAGCCTCAGAGAAACTTCCAATGACTATTTTGTATTGAGAGTTTGTCAGAGAAACCAACAGCACTAATACCTTAGCAGTTTGCCAATGGCTTCCTTCTCACACATGACTTCATTTTATCTTCACAGCTTACCTATGAGGAATGACAGGCAGATCCTGTTGCCCCTAAAACATGGACACAGATTTCTAAGGCTCGGGGAACATTCATGTGGCTAGTGGCATGGCCTGGATTAGGACCAATATCTCCCATCTCTCTCTCTCTCTCTCTCTCTCTCTCTCTCTCTCTCTCTCTCTCTCTCAGGTTCTTAGTATTGCAAGGACTTGAATCTGGTAAGCTGACCAGAGTGAGACAACCTTGTTTTGGTGTAGGCCTACTAGAAATATTATGCAAGCCACAAATGTGAGCCACCTGTATAATCACAAAATTTTCTAGTAGCCTCAAATTGGAAAGACAGGTATCATGTGAAATTAACTTTAACAATATACTTTATTTAACTCAAAATATATTAACATATAATTAATATAAAATATTAGTAAGATATTTTGCTTTCTTGTTTTCTTTTTCTTTTTTAAGCCTTAAGAGTTCAGTGTGTATTTAACATATAAAATGGTAAGTCTCAATTTGGAATGGCCACATTTCAAGTACAGTCCCTAGAGGCACAGGGTTGGAGCAAACGCCTTCCCTGAAATTGTTTTAGGGTAAGGCCCTAGACAGGAATCCAAGGAATCAGGTGTGGTGGTACAGTGCCTATAATCTCAGAACTATGGGAGGCTGAGGCGGAAAGATCACAAGTTTGAGCCCAGCCTGGGCAATTTAGTAATTTAGTAAAGCCCTGTCTCAAAATAAAAGAGTACAAAGATCTGGGATGCCCTGGGTTCAAGCTCCAATACCACAAAAAAAGGAAAGGGAAAGAGAAGATCCCAAGGAAAATTGCAAAATATACTCTTTACCCATTGTTCTTTGAAAATCTAACTATATGTCTTTAAATTGGAAATACTGTCTGGACAGGACAATTGGTTTTAGAGCAAGAAAACTTGCTTAGGTTTCAAAGACAGGGGACTTATTCAGCATTAAGGACCTCTATATATGGAGTGGTCTCCATATCAAAGCTGGTGTGTGCATATATCACTGGAGACTGACAGCAGAGCAAGATGACCCACATAAATATGGTTATGTGATTTTAATCAATAATGTAGGTGAGAGAAGAAAAGAGAAATTTACTAGAAGCTGAAACATATTGAGCTTTTACTCTTTAGTGACTTAGTGTATTTCCACATTCTATCTACTACTTTTTTTAGCCACTTCTGGGAATGTGTAATTTCACACAAGTTTCTAATATGCCAATAATGGCAAACAAAAATCACTGCTGTTTTCTTGAACTCAATAAGGCAGCCTTAGGAGGGCAGCCCTCTATGGAGCTCTGCTGCTCACATTTTTACTTTAAATATTTGCTCAAATTTATACCTAAAGCAGACTTGGTTTACTTTGTTTATATGGGCATCAAGGAAACAAAAGACCCCACTTCAAAGTCCTTTTTTGACCACATGACTTGCAATGCACTAAATTCTCCCAAAGTCTGATTTGCAAATTTAGGCTATGTTTTCACCACCACTCATTTAACATGGTTAAGAATGAGGTTTACTGTGTATGTGAATTATCTAGATAACTGAAGCATACCAATAAGTTCCAATATATATAAGCATTTAATGGAAAACTTTCTAAAATATAGTTGGCATCCTCTGCTTTCTAAAAATATTATTCAGAACATATTTCATTCCTCCTGCATGACTTAGGGTCATTGTGAACATCCATTTTGGCATGTATGTTCAGAGATTATTGAATCATATAATGATCTTAGGGTATTTAATTATGTCAGTATGATAAGTTTGTGTTGTATATAAGCATTTGGAAAGCATTATAATACTTCCTAAAACCACTTTCCATTTTACCAACAGTATAACTGAGACCTAGACAAGTTAAAAGACTTGTCCATGGGGTCCCTGGCTATCAAATTTCTACAATTAAAGCACAATGAGCATATATTAATTCTGGTAGCTTTTTTTGGTTTTTTTTCCTGTGACTTCCTTGTACGTATTTTTTTATTTATATATATATTTATTGGTACATATTAGGTATAAAATACATTTACATTTATCACCGGGTGTTTGTACCAGAACATGATGTATCGTAGTTCTTATTTTTTCTCCCATTACCTGTGCACCCTTCACCCCCTCCACCCTTCCCTATTTACACAGACTTTGATTCCATCTTTTTTTCTTTCTCATAATTTTTCCTTTCCCTTCTTCCCTTTCCCCTTCTCCTCTCGCCATCCCCTAACCCTTGGACCTTTTCCTATTTCAAATTATCAATTATTCATTTTAGTCATTTTCATCATTATTTACACTTTCAATTTCTCACACTAGAGAAACTATTCGGTATTTACACATGTGTGTCCTATTTATTTCACTTAAGAGTATGGCCTCAATATGCATCCATTTAGCTATAAATGTCTCTAGTTTCTCATTCTTTATGGCTGAGTAGTACTCCATTTTATTTAAAAAAACCACATCTTCTTTATCCAGTTTCCAGTCGATGGGCACTTGGGCTGTTTCCAAGCTTTAGCTATTACAAACTGTGCCGCTATAAACACAGGAGCACATATATCGCTGTGGTATGATTCTTTTAATTCTTTGGGGAAGATTCCCAGTAGGGTAATAGCTGGGTCAAATGGGACCTGTAGTCCTAGTTCTTTGGGGTATCTCCATACTGATTTCCACAGTGGTTGCACCAGCCTGCACTCCCACCAACAATGGAGAAGGGTTCCTTTCTCTCCACACCCCCGCCAGCATTTATTATGGGTTGATTTCTTGATAGCAGCCATTCTTTGTGGGGTGAGGTGGAATCTCAGTGTTGTTTTCATCTGCATCTCTTGAATGACCAGTGATGTTGAACATTTTTTCATATATTTACTTGCTGTTTTTACTTCTTTGTCTGAGAAATGTCTGTTCATTTCGGATGCCCATTTTTGAATTGGGTCTTTGAATTTGGGAGGTCTGATTTTTTTCAGTTCTTTATATATTCTTGATAGTAGTCTGGTAGCTTTTTTTGGACAAAGCCTTGCTTATGTAGTTCAGGCTGGCCTGAAACTCTTACTGAGCCTCCTGCTTCAGCCTCTCCAGTGATGGGATTACAGGTGTGCATCACCACACTCAGCTCTTGGCAGCTCTTTTCTCTTTCCATTACTTAGGATTCTCTTTTTTGCTAATCTGTGTGAGTTATTGCTCTTAAGATCCTGATTTATTTTGCACCTAATTATTTTAGCAAAGGCTTGAGAATTTACTCTTCTTTTCCAGACCCTTGTGACAGCTTTGTGTTTCTTGAAGGAAATTCACATATTTTCCTAGCTTAAGAGTTCTGTTCTGGACATTGAAGCTCTGAGAGGTCTGCTCATTTGCCCATGGCTCTACACTCTCCTTCTCTTTGCCAAAGACTCATTTGGCCTGAACAGCATAATTCAACTAAAGAAATGACCAGAATTTGAGGCTTCTAAATCAATACTACTGGAAATCAGGGGTTTTTTCACACAGCACTGTCCTGTGCACCATGAAAAGGGTTGATAAGACCAGTATTTGGAGAAATGAGCTCCACTGTTGTCTCTGGGATTTTCTTCCAAACCAATAACACCCATTCTATAGGTGTTAATGTATATATTTTTCAGATTTTTACCTGAAGGAGCTACTGATAGTTCTCAGCTCAAGTTCACATGTGGACAGACCATATCCTCACTACCTGACCAATAACAGTGAGGCACCACCAACCAGATATATCTCCATTTCACAAGTGTTAAATAAGAAAAAATCATCTTCTAGAATTGATGGATTCAGCAAATCTGTAAGATTTGTTGTCAAAAATCTCATTAGAGGTCTAGAGCTCTTTTTTCACCTTTTAAAAAATAATAAGTATGGACTGAATGTGTTCTCACTGTTTGTTTTTTACCTCTTTGAAAGTATATGGAAGTAAGCTGGAGAAATATGTTTTCTCTTGAGAGGAATGAGAAACATGGTTAAAACTTAGGAGAAAGTTCATCTCTAAATTACTGAGTATCACCACCACTACAGTGTGAGATCGATCACATAGCATTTTTCATCTAATTTTATTATCAGGATTTTTGTAAGGATTCAGCAACACACTTCACATTTCTGAGAGTGGTAAAAGAAAAAGTGACATTTTAAAACAGCCCACTTAAAAAAAAACTTATCTCCACATTTTCACAAAGTGTTTTCTAAGAACCCAGAGTCTGCAATCCCAATCTAAAGACAGGCAACCCTGAAAGGTTCAGAGAAGGCTCTTGACACATAGAAAATTTTTTTCAGTTGAAATTCCATAGAAATTTATGTCACATTTCCCTGTGACTATGCATCTGATACCCAAACATAGCTGAGAACAAACTATTTTTAGGTATAAGAAGATAAGCATCAAATAAATCTTGAATTTAGTTTTGACTTTATGCTAAAATTTAAAACTTTCAGGCTTCTCTCATAAATATATGTGCTTCACCTTATGCAAAGAACAAATGGGAAGCCATGTGGTTTGTAAGAGAGGACACAGAGAAACAAAAGGATCAAATGGAAACCGAGAATATGCCCTTTCCCTGCTGAAAAAGGAGCCTGAGCTAGTGTGCTGTCAAATGAAACAGCTGATTTAAAGGGATACGAAACACTTTAAAGAAAACTCAGAACAGATTTTCGCAGAGCACACATGGTTAATCTTCACCTAGGGATAGAAACTGGAGCAAGGTAGACAGAAGGTACTGCCTTGCCTTTGAAGTGCTGCAGAGCCCAGTATATTACAGTCAGCAGCAAGCACCCTTCCTTCAGGTGCCAATTGCAGTTTATTAGCTGTGATTTTTATGAGACACTGAAAGAAGCTGAAATACTGCTGTGTAGCCACAGAAATGTGTAGTGTGGGAGCCAAGAGTCATTACCAGTTGTTGAGAAGTTGACAATGGAGTCTTCCTGAAAGATTCTTGCTATCTGTGTCAAACGTTACCAGAGAAGCCACTTTTTTCTTTTTAAACTAAAAAGCTTTGTCCTTATGAGTCATGAATTATTGTCCAGGCCATCGCACATTATCCCTCTCTATTAGGTGCACGTCTTTCAAGGTACCTTCAAGACCTCTTGAGGAGAAGATGTTATCTAAGGTGTTTCCTAGGGGCCTATTTCCTTTCCACTGAGGGAAGAAGGCAGACAGAGTTTCATAAAAAAGAAATCTGGACTTTCTCAGATAGTATGAAGAGGAAAATGAATTTGCAATGAGATATGCTGACCATACCTCTGCCAAAAGTTGCCCAGCGTTTCCAAATTCATTTGACTTAGGTTAAGCCTTTTTTCTGTCTAAAATGTTCACATTGAATAAAACATCCATATGCATACGGCAGATCTTACCAGGGACTGACAAAATGGACTTGAAATTATCCCAAATCATTGAACATCTTAGAAAGTGCAATAGGCTCCCCCAAAACTGAGAGAGCCCATGGGGTCAGTCACACCACCATGAATGGGGGTCTGGACAGAGAGATTCAGGGGCACTTCACTGAAGTTTCCTTCAAGTCACACAGGGAGTGTGCAGCACCTGCATGTGTCTCCTTTCTGCCTCAGCTCCACAAGACCTTCCTCTTTCTCCCCAAAGGAAATACAGATCAGCAAAATAATGGCTACCAAACAGACAAAACATTCACAAGAATAGACAAGTTTGGAGTTGTTCTCATCGGCCAGCATTTCAGCATTATGCTGGTACTATTTATATCTAAATCAGATCTATCCAAAAAAATATAATATGTCCCACACAGATAATTTAAGATGTCTTAGGTACCATCTTATAAAAAGGAAAAAAATAATAAATAAAATTAATAACATTTTCTTTAATCACAAATAGCTAAAATATTATCAATTAAACATATAAAAATATTAACAAATTATTATAATATTTTGTACTAAGTCTTTGAAATCCAGTGTGTGTCTGAGTCAGACCACATGTCTCATGCCACATATCATATGCTCTTTAGCCAGTCATGCCTACAGGGCTGGACAGTGTGTCACTAAAGTGATCAGCCCTCTATAGGGCAAGGGCCCTCCTGGCATCAAAATTCTATACCAGGGTAGACATAAGTACATAACTTCAGCTAGTTCTTTGAAGACGTAAAACTACTTGCTTGCTTGTTTGGATGAGCGTGGGGGTAGCTTGCTCAAATTGAAAGTATGTTGTTTCAACAACCTGTGGAGCATAACATTGGGTTCCACAAACCCATCCCTTACTTTTCTACTAAAATTTTTTACTTTAGCGTTATAGTAGTGGCTATGTGTCTCAGTACCTTTGCCTGAGAAATACAGGAAGCAGTGTTGTGTTTACCCACTTGGTACAATAAAAGGCAAAGTGTGTGCACCTGTGCAAAAGTGTCAAACTGGGATTTACACCCATGTCATGCTCCACCTAACAGGTTTTGCATATATTTACCTGGGCAGCACAGAGAGTATAATACACCCACATCACTCTAGGGTTTGTTTGTTTTTTAAATTTTTTTCTTTTGATTTTTCTGGTAGAAGTAGCCCAATTCAGTACAATATGAAAGCATATGAAAAACCAGATTTGCAAGTTTTAGAGGAGGTCAAAAGTGAATCATCAGATTACACATGCATGGACAATAAAGGTGATCCATTATGGTAAAATATATATTTTCATAACAGAAGAGTGGTGTGGGTATAAGATGATGCTGAATTTGATGTTGGCCATGTGAGCCAAAGTTCCATGTGAGCAAGAATTAACTGATACAGACACAGGGAATACAGACCTCATTGATTCAGATGACAAAGAAAACAGCAGTGTGAGTACATATTTGACTAGTCAAAATGTTGCAAAATGGTCACACAACCAAATGGAATGATCCAATGTTAGAACTAGTCTGAAAATATAGTGAGAGTCTTGGCAGGGGTGAAACCTATTGGACAGAATGCCAGCTCTGCCAGTCAATGTTGGCAATTGTAACAGACGAAATGCTACAAAATGCTGTGAAATACACAAAGGCTCAAACACAAGTAAAACATTCTGTATGCACCAGTAGCCATATTCAAAAATGTATTTATTATTAAACCTCACTAGCTGAACTGAAAGCATTCATAGGTCTGCTGTACTTAGCAGGGATTTCTCATGGTAATTGAAGGAATGTAAAAGAATTATGGGACAGCAGTGGGTCAAAATATGGCATAAAAATTTTATGCCCTTGTAGATGCAAAGACTTATGTCTTCAATTTAGAAATTTATCCTGGAACTCAGCCATCAGGTCCTTATTCATATAGTAATAAACCAAATGATGATGTGAACAGACTTGTTGCTCCCATCTCCCAAACTAATTGGAATGTGACATTTGACAATTGGTTTACCAGTTTCCAATTGATGTTACATTTGTTAACAGAGCACAAGTTGACCAGTGAAGGAACTGTACATAGAAACAAAACCAAACTTCCAAATGAAATGTTGCAATTTCAAAACAGAGAATTGTATAAGAAAATCTTTGGATTTCAGAAAGATTTACATTGACCTCATATATGGTGAAGAAAAACAAACTGGTACTGTCGATGTCAACATTATACCATGATGGAAATATTGATAGGGAAACCTCAACAAAATGGAAGCCTGAGATGGAAACATTCTACAACAAAATCAAAGGCAGAGTAGATGATATTGATGAGTTATGCAACCACTATGATGTTACTCAAAACACAAAGCTTTGGCCAATGGTTGTATTTTACTTGATCCTAAACATGTGTGGCATAGTTGGATAGGCTACAAAAAAAATAACAAGTGCAAAATACCATGAAGAAATTTTCTTAGAGGATTGAGACTAGAACTCATAAGAGATAATTTACTGCAGAGGAAGAACAAAATGTTTCTGCCCAGGGAACTATGCAAAAAAATTATGGAGCACACTGGTGAGCTGACAGGTGAACAGACAAGCACAGCATCCCAAAGACCTACTACAACAACAGGAAAACCAAAAAGATGTCAACTGTGCCCTACAAGAAAGGACAGGATAACCAAACATACGTGCTATTGGTATAAATGATACTTGTGTATGGAACATGCAATTTTAACGCGTGAAGGCTGCCTTGGTGTGACAGTTGAAGCAGAGATTATTTCTATGGTAGACTTTTGTTTGTGTTTACATTGTAGTTCACATAGGTTTTTATTTGTGATGTTATTTCTTAGGTTTTGTAAGTAAGTAAACAGCTGATATGAAAATGTTGATGTCTATTCTAAGCACTCATTACACATTTGATATTTTATTTTATTGATATCTTATTTTCCTGCTCAGTGCACATTGTACAATATAGTGGAAAGCTCCTGACAAAACAGGAAGAGAAGAGAGGTGATAAGAATGGCCTGCCACAATGGAAAGGAAAGCTAAGCACATGTGCTGTCAGTGTAAGTGAGATATATGCATGGAACATGCGGTTGTCATGTGTGAAGACTGCCTTGGGTGTGATAATTGAAGCAAAGATTATTTTTGTTGTCGAATCCTATTGGTATTTTCATTGTAATTAACATAGGTTTTTATTTCTGATGTTACTTTTTAGGTTTTGTAAGGAAGTACACAGCTGATGTGAAAATGTTGACATTTATTCTAAACATGCAATACATATTAATAATTTAATACTTTACTTAATTGATATTTTATGTTCTTGTTAACTACACATTGCATAATATAATAAGAAACTCCTGACAAAACAGCAAGACCAGCGAGATATCAAGTATTTTCTACAAAAAAGGCAGGAAAGCAAAACACATGTGCTGTCAGTGTAAGAGATATGTGTGTATGGAATGTGCAGTTGTCATGTGTGAAGACAGCCTTAGGTGTAATAATTGAAGTAAAGATGTTTTTTGTACAGTGTTGTTGGTATTTTCATTGCAATTCATATAGGAATTTATTTCTGTTGTTCTTTTTCAGACTTTGTACACCAAAAAACAGTTGATGTTGAAAATTTTGATGTGTTTTATAAACACTCAATAAATATTAAAAATTCAATACTTTATTTTTGTGATGTTTTTCCTGTTAAGTATTCATTGCTTAATATAATAAAACTCAAAATTAAAATTGATAATTCATCAATAGAAATACTGTAAAGAATAAACATGGGTGTGACACACTTATATTTATTCCCCTTTATGACAAAATTAGTGTTATGCTCCATGGGTTAAGGATTTTTCACTCTTGTGCTATATCTTTCCCTCATTTAAAAAACTTAGAGGAAAGAATGAGTGCAACACATCTACACATTTTCAACCTACTTAGGCTTTCATATGACTGAAAAATCCCAACTATTTCCATAACAACAGACGTTATAATGACAGATACTTCTTGACGGGAAGTGAATTTATAAACCTTGGATTTATTGCCTATGTATCATTTTTTAGAAATGTATCAGAATCAGACAGGCATACCACACTTTTATGAAATAATTCACATAGTTGTCTGTCAGTAGAATTGGGACCTTCATAAAATACCGTGCTTTATATTCATAACACTGCCATCCCACTAACTGTTCCTCACACACAGTTGGATTTTGACAAATGAATAGCGGCTATCTGTCACAAATCACATGCCATTTCTCACTTTTGCATTATAGTGTTTTTCCTGAATTACTTGTATTTGGGGGCAGACAACATAAAAGCTGCACAGAACTAAAACAGAGAAATACTTGGATCAGATGCCACCTACAGATCTTCCCTGTACTGTTGTAGAGGTCATTTACCGCACAAGGATGAGTGCTGGTTGAGCAGCCTGAGGGTCTGAGCTGTGCACCTTGCTACAGAGCCACTCTGTCTGAAGAAAGATGTGCCTTTTTCTTCACACAGAGACAGCATGTGGGCTAGAAACAGTCCTGACTACCTACTCCTTAGTGGCCTGTATGGTAGATATAAAGGGTAAAGTACAAAGAAGTGAAAAAATCCAAATCACTTCATGTAAAGAAAAGAAAAATAACAAGAAGAAATACTTCCCATATAAATATTTTGAGGTATAAATAAGGAACTGATTCTTGGAAAAGCAAAAATAATATTAAAATAAGAATCTGTAAGTGTTAAACTAGTCCTCTGGTGAAGCAGAAATCCTCTCCAAGACTTTGTAACATCTCTGTTCAAACAGACTGACTTGGACAGAGGCAGTGCTGGGGTTGCTCGGTGAGGAAGAAGGACTCATCTTGCATTTCTGACCATTGCTCCTTCCACAAATGTCCAGCTTCTAGAATCTTACCTGTAGGATTCCCTGCAAAACCCAAGTCTGGCACATAGTAGGGGCTCAATAAACATTTATCAACCAACTAGGCTCTCACTTCTTTCTATGGCAGTTTGTGCTATTAATGGACAGCTCCAAGTGTTTAGGTTGTTAATCTTTTAAGATGTGATAGTTGCATTATGGTTATTTTTCAAAGAATGCTTTCTTTTAGAGAGACATACTAAAATATTTATTATTTGTAGATAAAAATTGCTGAAGTTCAGGAATAGGGACATTGGGATCATTATACTATTTTCTCTATTCATATATGCTTGAAATTTTTCATAATGGAAAAGAACTATGTCCTCAAAAAATTAAAAAGAGTACTACTCTATGATCCAGCAATCCCACTACTGGGTGTATATGCAAAGGAAATGAAATCACTATATTGAAGAAACATCCACACTCCCACATTTATTGCAACACTATTCACAATAGCCAAGAAATGAAAAATAATGTGTCTATCAACTGATAAATGGATAAAGAAAATGTGATACATATACACAATGGAATACTATTCGGGTATAAAAAAGAATAAAATCTTTTCATTTGTGACAGCATGGATGGAACTGGAGATCATTGCATTAAGTGAAATAAGCCATGCACAAAAAGACAAGTATTGCATGATTTCATTCATATGTGGGATCTAAAAAAGTTGTTATCATAGAAGTTTAGAGTAGAATAGTGGTCTAGATCTGGGGAAAGTAGGAGAGGAGGAAGGAATAGGGAGAAGTTGACCAATGGGTACTAAGTTACAGTGAGACAGAAGCAAGAACCTCTGGTGTGCTATTGCACAGTAGTGTAACCATAGATAACAATAATGTACTCAATTTTCAAAAAAGTCAGAAAGATTTTGATTGTCATCATCACAAAGAAATAAAAAATGTTTGAAGAGATAAATGCTTTCTATATGAACATTACACAATATGTACATATATCAAGATATCACATGATACCCCATGAATGTGTACAATTCTTATGTATCAATTACAAAATTTAAAAGAAATGAAAAAGAATAAGTGCATGCTTTGCTACATTCTCTTTGCAGTGTTTTACATTGTGACTTCCCCTTCAGCCTGAATTCAATGATGACAGGGAAAGAGGCTCAATTGGCCCTGATAGACATGTAATATAAATAATAAAATTTTGTCATTTTTAAGCCACTGACACTTGACAAATGTTTGTTAGTACAACATGAACTGTCCTGTCCTGATTAATTCACAAGGAACAACTAAAGTTAATCAAGACTTTTTAATACAGAACTCTCCTGAGATTTTATACCCACTATAAATAATTAAATCTCTAAGAAAGAGTAGAGTATGCAGTATTTTCCAAATTATTTGGCCATAGAAAACTGTGAAAGATAATAGTATGGGACACTCAAGGAAATGCTAAGTAAGTTTGACTTGGAGGGCAACTTTGTGTCATTGTTGGCTAAACTTCAGGACTTTTACATGGACTGCTGGTAAGTCAAGTTTCCCCATCTTTTATTTCTGTAACTAATTTTTTTAGACCTAATAGCAAAGTTTTACCTTCATTCTTGGTTCACATTTCAGTCCAGTGTTCCAATATGTTGAGAGCCATGAACTGAAATGCTGTTGTTCATGCTGGACATCCTATAACCTGAAATCTCCAATCTGAAGAGGGCTAGCTACCTCCAAAGGGATTTCCAAGGGCCTTTCCTATTATTAGGCCCTTTGATCCTTTTACCTATGCATCCATAATGATCTGATCTTGCCTTGGGATTTCTGAGCAAGATCAGGCATTCCCTTGATATTCTTATTCAGGTCGTCCCCAATGCCTTATCCAGTTGTGCCCTCTTTACCAGTTCTAGAGTAGTTCCTCCCAGTCCTAACTCCACCACCGTCCCAGCTTTGGGTTCTTCTCCTGGAACCCATAGCTCCCATGCCCCCATGAAGGACACTTTCAGCAAAGCTTTTGTCACTTGTGCTTTTGTTAGGCAATTCACGCATGGCACTCTTTGGCTACCAACATCATCTTGCAGCCATAAAACAGCTTCTCAGTGCTACTTGTTGTGTTAATCTGCATCCTCTTGGTTCTTTGGAGCCCTTCCATTGTTCAGGCTGGGTGCAGAACTAATATACATGTGTACTACATTTTCAGCCAAAATATAAAAAGCGGAAAACACCTCATTGGTGAGACTCTTGTTCAACACCAGTGATTTCCATAGGGGTTAATATCTCTCAGTTAAGCAAAATTTTTGGGCTGTCTCATAGAATAATTGAGAATTTGTTGTAGTATGAAATTTTTATTCAGAAACACTTACATTATGTACATTTGAATAGGTTAAATTCAGGATATGTTCATTTAATTGAACAAAATAATAGGAAAGAATTTTGGGTTTATTCTTATAGAGTTTGACTGAAAATTCACTTAAAGGTTTTTTAAAATATACACAAACATGAAAATCTAATGTTTCAGTCTTTCAAAGACTTGTTCTAAAATTTATGTCTATCCTAATTGAATATATAAATACCAGGTGATGACAATATTGAAATCATTTCATTTTGCTTTATAATTTATACACATTAATTGCCCTCTCAGGGAGAAAAACATTTTTAAAACTAGATAAATTAGTGGTGAACCAATAAGCCATTCAAACATACACTTAAAAATGAGTAAATAAATGAAACTTTTAAGAAAATAAAGTGAGATTTGGATAAATCCCCAGTTTAAAAGGCTAAAAACTTCCCAGACATAGGGAGATAATTGGACATACAGATAAGTGGGGCACGTAGAACTCCAGCTAGCCACGATAAAAAAAAACTACACTGAGAAATATAATAGTCAAGATCCCAGAAACCCAAAAGAAGAACAAAATCCTACAAGCAGTTAGACAAAAGAAACAAATCACCTACAAAGGAAAGCTGATCAGAATCACAGCAGACTTCTCAACACAAACCATCAAGTCAAGGAGAGCCTGGAGTGAAGTATTTCAAGCCCTAAAGGAAAATAACTTCCAACCTAGACTGTTGTATGCTGCAAAATTATCTTTCAAAATCAATGGGGAAATTAGATACTTTCACAACAAAGAACACCTGAGAAATTTCATGAACGCCAAACCAGCACTCTGAACAACTCTAAGAAATATCCTAGAAAAAGACAAGGAAGGTCACAACTCCATGAGGCCCAACAGAGGGAAGCCACCAGGCAAAACAAGAAACTAAAGGGAAAGGGAGAAAAATAAGAAATAAAAGAGCCAACAACAGTAAAACATCAGGACAAGAATGAGTCAATATCTATCAATTATAACCATCAATGTTAGTGGCCTCAATTCACCAATCAAAAGAAATAGACTGGCAGAATGGATTAAGAAGCAAAATCCAACAATATGCTGTATACAAGAAGCACACCTAACTCACAAAGAAATTCATAGATTGAAAATAAAAGGATAGAAAACAGTTGTCTACACCACAGGAACCCAGAAAAAAACAGGGGTAACAATCTTATTTGCAGACAAAGCAGATTTCAAACCAAGACTAATTAAGAGAGACAAAGATGGTCACTACATCCTTGTGAATGGGACAATCCAAGAGGAAGAGATGACAATCATAAATATATATATACCAAATACGAATGACCCAACTATACAAAACAAATATTAATGGACATGAAAAACCAAATAAGCACTAATACAATTGTAGTAGGGGACGTCAATAACCTACTATCACAAATAGACAGATCATCTAGACAAAAAAATTAACAATGAAATTCTAGAACTGAACCAAGCTATTGAACAAATGGACTTAATAGATGTTTACAGAGTGTT
>NW_004624829.1:2889049-2907469 GCF_000247695.1 Heterocephalus glaber
AGACTGGTGGAACCACTGTGGAAATCAGTATGGAGATACCTCAAAGAACTAGGGCTAGAGGTCCCATTTGACCCAGCTATTCCCCTGTTGGGGATCTTCCCAAAAGAATTAAAAGAGTCATACCACAGCGATATATGTGCACCCATGTTTGTAGCAGCACAGTTTGTAAAGTTTGTAATAGCTAAAGCTTGGAAACAGCCCAAGTGCCCATTGACTGGAAACTGGATAAAGAAGATGTGGTTTTTTTATAAAATGGACTACTACTTAGCCATAAAGAATGAGAAACTAGAGACTTTTATAGCTAAATGGATGCATATTGAGGCCATATTCTTAAGTGAAATAAATAAGACACACATGTGTAAATACCGAAGAGTTTCTCTAGTGTGAGCAATTAAAAGTGTAAATAAGGATGAAGATGATTAAAATGAATAATTGATCATTTGAAATAGGAAGAAAAGGTCTGAAAGGGTAGGAGAAGTGGGAGGGGAGGGGGAAAGGAAAGAAGGGAACGGAAAAATTATGAGAAAAGAAAAAATGGAAACAAAATCTATGTAAATAGGGAAGGGAGGAGGGGGTGAAGGGCTCACAGGTAATGGGGAAAAAATAAGAACCAAGATACATCATGTACAGGTACAAGCACCCGATGATAAAAGTAAATGTATTGTATGCCTAAAATGTACCAATAAAAGAACTTAAGCAAAAAAAAAAAAAGGCTAAAAGCTTAAAGAAAATGGGAGAAAAATATTTTGTGAACTGATAATGAGAGATTATAGTTAAGACTAAACACAGTCTTATGTATAGTATTTTGAAATTCAGAAAAGAATAAGTAAAACAGTTACCATATAGGATTGCTGAAAATAATACAGTCAAAGTATTGCATCTTGGCCTTTTGACTAAGATCACGTGAAGAGAGTCAAAGTCTTCTTCCTAAATAGTATTTGTTTTCTAAGGAAATGTACAACAAAGATAGAGATAGGCAGATAGAATATTTTTTAATTAATTAAATTTAGATATACATAATTATCACATTCATCATAGGGAATTTGTACCTGTACATGATATATGTTGATTCTTTTTTTCTCATTCCCTTCCCATCCCTTCCACCCCTCTTCCCCTCCTCATGATATGTTCAGTAAACTTGGGAGAGGGAGTCCTGATTGGTTTATAACAGCAATCATATTTAATAGAGCTTTATAATGTGATCTCAGTACAGTCATTTTCCACTAACTTGGAAAATGCAAATATCTGTCAGAGTACTAAAAGATGAGTAAAAGTTTTCTGGCTTGTTGTGAGAGATCATAACTGAATTTGATGTTGAAAGGAATATTTAAATACTTTAGGAGTCAGACAAGACAGAATTTTGCAAGACAAAAACACCAAGGGATTGTCCTTATTTTAATTCCTTCAGAGCACTCAAGTGTCAGTGTAAGCCTTGTCTCATTTAACAGAATGACTTTAGGTGGATTTTGGAAGAGGGGTGGTCTAGGGATTATGGAAATGCAAAATTCTTAAATAGGAAGCTCTATAGGAAGCTCTCTTCCTATTATATTACATTAGATCCCAACCAAAAATTCTTCAATCTTTTATTCTTTATCCAAAATTAGCAAACTTTTTCTCTACAGGGCTTGTGTGCTAGGCAGAATAATGCCTCCTCTCCAAAAAGATGTCAACATCCTAGTACTCAAGTTTATGTTGAGTCTTCCCATCCATGAACATAGTATGTCCCTACATTTAATTACATCTTCCTAGTGTCAGCATTATATAATTTTCAGGAGACAAATCTTGTACATATTTTTATATTGAAGGATTTAATTTTCTTTGGAGCAGTTCTGAATCATATAGTGTTTTAAATTTCTGTTTTCTCATGTTCATTGTTAGTACATAGAAATTCATTTGAATTTTATGTGTTGATCTTGTATTCTGTGACCTTGCCAAACTCACATCTGAATTCTAGGAGTTTTTGTAGATTCTTTGGGAATTTTTATGTAGACAATTATGTCATCTATAAATATGAACAGCTATTTCTTCCTTCCCAATTTATATGCCTTTCATTTCTTTTTCTTATTGCAGTTGCTAGAACTTCTGGTGCTATATTGAGTAAAAGAGGTGAGCAAACATCATTGCCTTTTTCCTAATCTTAGAGAAAAAGCATCCAGTTTTTCCCCCATCAAGTATGATATTAGGTGTGGGATTTTCATGCCTGCCTTTATCAGGTCAAAGAAGTTCCCTTCTATTACTCTTATGATCTTTATGATCTTTCCCAGTTGTTCTTTGGTTGCCTCTTGTTATAGTGTTAGTCATACTTATCAGGAAAAAGAAGGGAGAAATGAATATACAATCACCTTGTCTGGAACAGAGTGAATCTTGCTTTTTAGGACTAACTGTGCTGCATAAATTGGTATCCCCCATTGTAAAGAAATGCACAGATGAACAATTTGTTTTACCTTGAATTGTGGTGGTTTGTGATAGTAGCTTGCAGGAGGAATAATTGATACTCAGAAGAGAGGTTGAAGTCAGAATTTTTTTCAATATGTTAGGGCCCCTTGGTAGGCTAGTAAGTGGATTTTTCTGCAAGGCATATGTTATGGCTTGTGTCTAGATGTCCCCCCAAAGCCTCGTTTGGTCATGGGTGAGGCTTTTTCAGAGGTAGCTTGATCTAGAGTGTGTGATGCTGGGATTGATTCATGATACAGTGTAGGATCAAGGGCACTAGGATTAAAGGTATAAGTGCTACTTTCCCTAAGTAGCCTGGATAAGATATAAAGGATAGAAAAGAGCTGTGGTTGTTCCTTGTTGCTTTGCTACCTTCTTCCCACCATGAACTGTTTCTCCTCTTCGATGCCTATCTGCCATGCCACCCTGCCTTGGAGCTAGCTGATTATGGACTCAAACCTCTACAAACTGTGAGCCAAATAAACCTTTTCTCCCTTAACTTATGAGTGTTAGGTATTTTGTCTTAGCAACAAGAAAAGTAACTAAGAGAGCATAGATGAATCTGATGAGTGGAAAAATTAAATTGTGTTATAGGAAATGTTTTACCAATTTACACCACCAGTTTATCATTCTTGAGAATGAAAGAGGAGTCAAAACTCCAAGATCACAACATTTATACTATTCTGTGTCACAACCCTACTATAATATGACAAGGGTCATTTTTTTCTTAAGTAGTTCAAGGAATATTCTCTAGAAGCTTAGCTTAAATATACCATGAGAGCCCTTTGCTTTTCTTTTTAGAAGCTCTCTTTGTTTACCAGCAATCTTTGAAAACTACTCTACTTAGAAATAACACTCTTATGTGCTATTTGTTGTACAGTATTTTGTTTCTCCTTCTTCCCTAACTAGTAAACAGTAGGGAAATAAACTATAGTACATTAACCTTGATGTCTGTGACATGCTAGGTAACATTTCTGTATGGAGTAAGCAGTAACCAGCTCTCATCTCATGAGCATCACTGAATACCTAAGTGTGGTGGGCATAGACATGGAATGCCTACAACAAGAACCCCTTCTGGAAGTATATTCAACTGACATCCTCAAGTTGCTGCATCTGTGAATTCATCATAGCATTCAAACTAAGGCCACACTTCCTTGGGGGCTGCTCCCAGCCAAGGTTGAGCATGACAGAGAAACTAACACCATTTCTTCCCAGTATTATATCTTTTACTGGACAATATTTACCCAAGAAGTCCCATCAATCCTCCCAGGATTTTCTCAGGGCCATTATATGGTCCAAGGGTCTTCCTATTCAGCCTTCTCTATCCTTCTATCCTTCTTCTTCTTCTTTTCAAGGTGCCATACCTGCATTTTTGCCTAAAACTTCCCCCACTACTCTCACCACTTTTAACATTCAAAGGAATGTTGCACATCTAATTCCATCTTAGTGCATGATTCTCAGAAGGCCCAAACTGGGGTATTAGGGTTATTCTGACCAGTAAATAAACTCTGCAATTACATATTTGTACTTTTGTTTTCTTGAAGTAAATCACGCTGTTTATATACAAAACTTTTATTTTTGTAACTTTTTATTGAAGTATAACATATATAAAGAATTTACAAATTGTAATTATACAATTATTTAGATATTTCATAAACTTAATACACCCACATAACTAGCAACTAGATCAAAAATAGAATATTACCACTACCACTGAAATCTCTCTTGTGTCTCTTCCCAATTACTATTGCCCAAGATAACTATGGTGCCTGACTTTTAACACATACATTAGCTTTACCTCTTTGGGAATGTTATGTGAATGCAATGTACATCTTTGCATCCAGCTTTTTTCACTTAGCATTATGCTTGTGAGATTTATCTATGTTTCCTGTGCAGCAATAGTTTATTCATTCTCATGTTTACAGTTCAGAATATTTCTTAACTCTAAGTCTTGTCAATGCACCTTCAAGAACTAGATTGGAGATCCCCAGCTGGAACTTTTATCATATTCAATTTTCACCTGATTTTGTATGATTCAGTCAAGACAGTTTCTAACTCTTCTGTTAGAACACCATTTCACAGGTCCTGACATGTAGAAAATATTCCTGAGAGGCTGAGTTTTCACTCCCAAGAATCCTTCTTTATGTTATCTGATTACTCTCCCTGGATCATTATATTCTCCCAGTGGTGGAAGACTATTGTTCCCTCTTAGTCATCCCTATGTTATAATGTTTTTCTTCTTACTTTTGTAGAACTTCTAAATGTCTTCCTATATTCTGCCATCATTAGAAAATTCAGAGTCCAACCTATCACCAAATTATAAGGACAATGTCTAACCAATGAGACACACACTGGGCTAGGTTGTACATGTGCTTCATCTAAGGGGAGAATTTGCTCTTCTCTGATATTTCCCTGCTTACAACCAGCATCATCCTATCTAAAAGCCCAAGGCAACCTTTGAGAACAAGGTGCTAAAAGGAAAGAATATCAATTGATCTTTATGACCATTTTAGTACTTAAAAGCATCTATATCCACTCTTCAGGTCCTTATCAACCACCAGGTTTCCTAAAATTCTTCACATGGACCAGAGAACAACTGTGTTTTGAATCACTTTTCTTCACATCTAAGCCTGCAATGCCTCCCAGGCAATTTTCTAAAGGGAAATTTGTTCTGAACGTTGCTAGTCTTTTTGAATTACTTTTTTCAGTTGGATTATTTGTAATCACAATTTTAAAGTTTGGGGTCAGGGTACCAGTCCTTTGAGAATTGTTGTTCTTTGTCTTTATAATATACTACATCTAATAATGACTGCCATAAAACAGGATCTACTGTATGCAGAGCGGCTTATAAACCTTATCTGTAATCTACAACTCTTCAAAGGAAATGTTACCAGTTTTATTTATTGAGACAGGGAAACTGAGGCCCAGAGAGGCCCTGTCCTAAGTCCTACAGATAGAAAATGGCAGAACTGGGACTCACACTCACATTTTTGGCTTCAAACTTCATTTTTGTTTCACTAGTCCATATACTCTTCTTTCCTCAGGCTCAGTCATCTACCAGTTTCTTCAGTGCTCCCTCTGTTCCCCACATTGCTAACATTTCTATATGGAAACACACACAGGCAGGCACAGATACACTGTGTTTTATTCTCTTCTGACATAGTTACTTCCTTCCTCCACTCTCTATGCCCTGGAGCCAAAATTTTCTCAGAGAATACCCAGCACCCCAAAGTATTGTGGTCTAGTGAGAACCTAGACTCAGAAGTCAGACCATTTGTGGGTAAATCTTGGTTCCTTCACTTATTAGCCATGGAATCTTAGGCAAGTTATATTATTTCTTTGAGCTTCAACTGTCTCATCTTTAAAATGGGAATAATAATAGCACCTTTCTCATGGGGCCATTGTGAGGATTTAAGATTATTACATAAAGCTCTTAGAAGTATAAACATAGTAAATGATAAGTGTTATAATTCTTATTACTCATTCATGTTATGCCATAAAATAAGGAAACAGTGATTGGTTAATAGTAGTCAAGAGCAGTGGCTCCCCAAACTGGATCTTGGGTCTGACCCATCTTCTGGGTTTTGGGGAAAGGCTTTCTTTGACCCTTTCCCTAGAAGTTCTGATTCAAGATTAGGATGGAGTCTTCAGATCTGTAGTATTTTTACCCTTTTTGCAGTGCTGGGGTTCAAACCCAAGGCCATTCACATTGCTAAGTAAGTGTTCTATCACTGAGCTACACCCCAGTTCTAGGATATGTATTTTCTAAATCTTCTCTAGATGACTCAGATGTGGAGCCAGCCTTGGGAACCTCTGACCTAAAGCAGAAGTCCTCAAAGGCAATGGCTTCAGAGGACACAATTGAGTTATCTCAGAAGGATATCTGGCATCCCTCAATCTCTCAGGCTCTGTCCTCTCTCATCCAGAATAATACCCTGCCTCACACTCACACAGAACACAAAACACACACACCCCCTACTGACACACCAGAGTCTGGATCAAGCCATGCCCAAGATTGGATTCCAAAAAGGGAAGAGGACTCGCTCATTGCAATTCATTGTACAGTGGACCCAGGGAAGCCCTGCATGATGGTTTGGGGGGAGGATTTGATTAGTCAGAAGATTGATTGTGACCAGCATTTATCATATTATTTCTGAAGCTCCTTTATGACCAAAGGTATGCCTGTTTTGCCATCTGTAAGAAAGATCTCAAAACTGGTGCCACCTCTATTGTCAACAGGCCATTAGCAGGGTGAAAATTGGAGAAAGCATTGAAATCATGGAATTCCAAAGAATTGCCATTTCCACAAATGTCCTTTTGCCACAAGAATACCCTTTTCTCCTGGTCTCTCCATAATGGCTCTCCAATTTCTATTATGTGCACGTCAATCTTCAACTTATCACACAGGTGCTTCCAAGTCCATGAATTGCAGTTTTGGAAACCTAGGGGAAGTCCATGAGGTAGTCTAATGAGAAAAGGGCTCTGGGCTTCCATATTTTCTCAGGAGTGACCCCAAATGTTTATTCATTTGAGACCAAAGACAGTACTTGGAAATGCAGGAGTTAACTTTCACTCAAAAATGGCTCAGTTCATTTCAATCAACCTGAGAGCCAACTAAGGCTGGAAAAAAAATAGGTGTTTAAGCCCAGCTGATCCACAGCCCCAGGTGCTTTGATTCAGATTGCAGCTGGGATTTGTTTTCCTGTGAAGAGGCTAGGGCAACTGCTTTTATCATCCACTGTAAGTACAAATAACAGCAGGAAATCAGGGAGCACAGACAAAATTAAGCTGTGTGACAAATGATTTGGTTTCTTTCCTTTAACAATCATGATTTGACCTGAACTGCCTCAATTAAGGGATTGGAGCAGGTGCCCTCAGTTCATTCATCATATATGCAAGAGAGAGAAAGAGGCAGAGAGACATGAAATAGAAGATAAGATGTTAATTCAGTGCGGCATATGTAAGTATGCTTTAGAGTAAGTAGATGGGGTACTGCATGATTTCACTCATCCCACCCCCAATTCCTCACTCTAATATTCCACAAAAGATCACAAACACTGTATTTATGAGAGCTCATTATGCCAATGTGTCTAGTTGATGAATGGTGTCACTGATTAATGAAGACTTGAAACAATTAGATTCTGACTCAAAGTACACAGCGTTTAAGAAAAAAAATCAAATAATTAGAATCCTCCTGCTTTAAATTCTCCCAAGTTTCTACCTTTAAAATATATATATTATGTATAGTATATATATATTTACATCATTGGTATTTCCCTGTTTGTAGACACATTTCTCACAGGTAATAGAGCTTGTAAAACCAAGTTGGAGAGGCTCTTTTCAATTTTACCCTTTTAGTTTTGAAACCTGAAATATCATTTTACTAGGCTACCCAAGGGATCAAGATGAATTGCACAAGTTACAACTTGTAGGAATTAAACACAGAATGTGGAGGGAGATAATTATGTACCCTCATCTGGTTCACAGAGGCACTGAAGCACTTCGTAGGACAATATTATACTGGCTGGGAGTTGTTTTTTGCTTTCTTTTGTTTTCAAGAAACTTATTTTTTAGCTTTTTATTTTGAAATAAGTTCAGACTTTACAGAACAGTTGCAAAAATTGTACAGAGAATCCATGTATACCTTTTACCTAGCTTTCCCTAACATTAACATCTTATATACCTGTAATACAATCATCAAAAACAGAAAATTAACATTAGTACAATGCTATCAACTAAACTACAGACCTTACTGAAATTCACTAGTTTGGCCACTAAAGTCCTATTTCTCTTCCAAGGTCTACTCCTTAGGCCCCTCTGATCTGTGAGTTTCCTTAGTCTTTTCTTGTCTTCTCTTATCTTGCCATTGTTGAAGAGTAAAGTCAGTTATCTTATAGGATAACTTTAAATTTATATTTGTCTGATGTTTTTTCATAAGTGGATTGAGATTATGCACTTGGGGCAGGAATATCATAGAAGCGATCATGTAGTTTTCTCAGGGTATCATATCAGCGGGGACATGATGTTGGCAGGACTGATTGCTAGAGATGTTAACCTTGATTGCTTAAGGTGTGTCTGCTTGGTTGCTCCACAGTAGAGTAGAGCAGCTTCTTTCCCCTTATCATTAATAAAATCTGTGTCCCCTCAAATACCCACTAACTTTTATGCCTATCAGTAGATCATGCCTTGCAAGTAGCTTTCGAAAACCCACACCAGCCATTGTCCGAAGAGCAAACAGAAATAAGATTCAAGAACTATTGAACACACTGTGAGAATATGGATGGAATAGTTGTGTACAGAAGGCAAATTTTTCATTGAACAAATGCAAGCTCTAGGCCTTGGAACACCAGGAATTTAATGTTGTTCTAGTTCCTGACTTGGGATTGATTGGAGAACATAATTCTAAACCTTTAAGGAGTATGGAAAGGTTGAAGTTTTACTGGTGAAAATATCCTTACTCATCTCTCTCCAAATAAATGAAATATCCCCTTGAATTTCACCATATGACTTTGACCTTAGCCATACTCCCAAATAACTTTCCAATTGGATTATGTCATTTGGACTACCACCATCTCCATGTGAGAAAACTTGAATAATCTTTCTTTTACCTTTCTGGTGGTTTGAGAAATTCCAAGATAGCTTTCTTCATTATTTTAAAGAGCTTGCCAGTGTCACTGATGAATCATTCAGCTTCCTTGAATGGTTCTTGGCTTCTCCAGGCATACTAACATTACCTAAATCCCAGAGATGCTCCTGACAACTGCTGCTTAATTGGGAAATAAACTTCTATTAAAATAGCCCTGTAGAATTAAATCAGTGCCAAAAGAGAAAGAGTTGTGACAAGTCCCTCTACCTTTGGCTGAAAGAGAACACAGTTTTGATGGGATAGAACAAAAGAAATTGACTGAAGTCTACTTAGATTGAAGGCTTTCTTTATTGACCTGCTGCTAAATATGTGTGTGATCTTTTAGTGTGTTCTGGGTGGTGGTAATATCTGCAACTCATCTGCAACTGCTTTCTCAATAACTTCCTCCTAGATAATCCAAGTCACAAATTTGACTCTTTCAACCTCAGAGGCAAAGGTAGCTCAGTATGAAGAAAGTGTTCTAGTACAGCTGAGATCCTCTAATGTTCTCATGCACCCGCAGACTTGAGACTCCCAGTGAACAGCAAGCAGTAAAATCTTCAGAGCAGATGCTCACCAAAGGTCACTTTCTGCAATTTAGGCTGCTCTTGCCAAGAAAAGGGCTGCTGCTGGTCATTAAGACATGCTCTCAGTTGCTTTAGAAATACCAAAGGAAAAGACTTTCACCTAGCCCCACTTACAGCCATCACTACTCTTGTTATGTGACTGGCATGCTGGCCTGAGTAGGACTAACTAATGTCAAAGAACACTGTTTTTATGGGCCATTTGGTGACAAACCTTCACAGCCCAATTCCAATTAAGTTTATTGGACCAAACCATCCACCAAATTCTATCAGTATTTTATAAAAGACTGTTGATTTGATCAGGGGATGCCTGAAAAGGATAATTCTAAGTATCTCCCTGGTGAGTTGTTTTCGAAAAACCAGAGCCTCTAGAAGATATTAACCACCTTAGTCTACTTCCCTGTTTTCAGTACAGAGGATTAAACCCAAGGCTTTGCACTGGGCTATACCCCCAGCCATTTTTCTTTTTCTTTTTTTTTTTTTTTTTGAGACAGGGTCTCACTAAGTTACCAAATCTGGGGTTGAACTTGGAGTCATCTGCCTCAGCCTCCCAGAGTGCTGAGATTACTATATGCTTTTAATGTCAGCAATTGAAGACCATATGCACTCTGGAGAATGGCAAGTGCAGACTTTCTATAGGAAAAGGGGGAAGAGGTAGGAAAGAGTAAATAACATTGACTGGCATCTGATCTGTGCCCATTAATTTGATTTATCAAATTGTTTAATCAGCACAGCATCTCAAGTTAAATAGCACTGGTCCATTTTATGAATGATAACTGAGACTCAGAAAGATTGAGAAACCTGGAATAGCTAAGTGAGGTTCAAACCCATCTTTGACTCCAAAGTCTATTCCATTTAGATTACCTTGTTCTGCTTCTTCAGAGCCCACCTTCCCCAGGACTTTAACAATGGTAGACCAAGAGCAAGTCTGGAAAAATCTTCTAATATTTGCTGATTCAGTTGAGGATCTCCTTCTGAACTATGGCTCTAGTTGGGGTACCCACTACTGGAAAGAGCCTTTGATCCCTATGGGCTCCTATCTCCCTCTGCTTCAGGCGGAAATATAAATGTATCTCCTGGTTGCATTCACACACCTTTTGAGTAGTAAAGTAACTTGTCCAGCAGCCCTTCTAAACCTTCTTTGTGTCTCCTGACAGCTTTAGCTGGAGATGAGCACCTCATGAATTTTTCTGAGAGCAAAAATGTAAAATCAACAGCTGGAGAAATTTCCAATAATAACTAGGAACTTAGCAGATCCAAACCATTTAAAAACTCATTGAAAAGCTGAGCATTTTTGTTTTTCCATCTCTCTTTTTCATTCCTAATTTTCCTCCTCTCAAGTAGATAAACAAAATATTTTCAACAAAACACACATTGTTAACTGCTAATCAACTCAAGGCTAAGAAATCCCCAAGCAACCTCTCAGTTTTCAGAAATGCCAGCAATAAATAAAGTACCATTGATCAAACCATGGCTAATAGGACCAGGTCTGTCTTGGGGGATTCAGGTGCCAGGGGCAGTGCCATAAATTCAGGTCCACAAGCAGGCCTTCTGTTTGTGGGTCATGAAAGACAGAGCCTGCTAAATGTTAGGTGTTAATGCCTGGTACTCACCAAGGTCACAAGGGCTGGGATTGCCAAGAAAACAGAGGGGATATCATACCAGAGTCTCCCAGTCAAGGATGTTGATGGCCAGTGAGTCTGGGAAAGGAAACACAGGTGGTCTGGGAAGGACAAATGAAGCCCCTGGAATGAGAGCTGACTGACCACCTGGCTACAGGTATAAACAGCTTCAGGTTCAGGTCTGGCTTGATAAGACTGGCTCTCAAAAATGATGTGTTGTGCTTTCCTTATCATTAAAGAAGGCAGCAGGTTTAAGCCCTATTGGTAGTCAGTTGTTGGCCTTTAGTATGGCTCTCTGGGCTAGGTGTGGTGGTTTTATGGAGAAAGGTTCTTTGAGATGGACAAGAAAAATATAGAAAGGAAATGAGGTTATTCCAAAGCCATCCAATAGGTCAGGGATCATGTGGAGGGCAAGACAGGAGCATCTGCCCAAACTGGCTATGGATGCCAAAGGGTCTTGGTAATCTCACCTAATTTAATTCAACAAGTATGATGGGATCATGCTATGTAGATGAGTGGGGGATTCAAACGTGGGGGACACTGGGGATCCTTAGCAGTCCTAGGGTCATCACTCATGAATTTGATCCCAAGGATGGCCTGATAATATACAACATGTGAAAAGGTACCATTCTGCTAAGGGCTAAAATTCAATTATGGCAATTTAAGGCAGGTGGGGAAGGTGGCACATTTGACTAGTAATTGAGTTTAGCTGCCCTTCAAGCATAACAACATCTCTACTGTCTCCTAATAACCATCAAGAGGCAGTGTAGCGTTGTGACTAAGAGCATGAATTCCAGGATAACACTGCCTGGGCTTGTAATCACAGCTTTGCCCCTTACTAGCTATATAACACTGGACAGATTACCTAACCACATAGTGCCTTTGGTTTCTCATTTGTGAAATGGGGTAAAGACTGATACCTATATATCAGGGTTGTCATTTTAAGCTTTAACAACTTCAGGAGTATGAATGCTACAAACCTACAAAAACCACAATTCAAAAGTTAAATTTATTTTGCCCTTCTTTAGTTTTGTGAGCTCATTTTGTAAACGTGGAAAGCTTACGGAAGACTGCTGAAAACATAGTCAATGTCTGCTGTTATCCTCCCAAGTAAGACCTGAGGCTGCCTCCTTGGCAAATGTGAAAGATTTTCTCTATTTCTACTGGAAGTCTTGGTTCCATTCATATAGAGTCAATTTGCATGAGGGGTATTTCCTTGTCTCTACAAAGCAAGGTTGAGGATCACACTGTAGTTCAGAAAAGGGGCAGATGGATATGATCCTGAGCAAAACTTCCCTAGGACTAGGAAAACCTTAAGATTTATTCCTGATCATTTAAAGCCCTGAGAGAAAGGCCTTTGGCAAGATGTCATTTTATAAAATCTTTTCATACCTGCTCCTTTAACATCTACAAGTGGTATAATTTGAGTGGCATCAAAACATGTGCCTCTCTCTCAACAAAAATTATATCCCTACCAGCCAGTTGCACTGCCTGAAATTCCATCATTACAGGCTCAAGGTCTAAAATGCAGACACCCGAGGGAGTATTAAGTGCTTTTAGTCCTCAACACCAGAGTCTGACTTTGTTTAATCAGCTGTTTTTCCCCAGCAGCAAGCTGAGTAGCTTGGAGGGAAAGAATAGCAATTCTAATTGTGCCAGAGCAAGAGTGAATTTGCAAACCTGAGGCCTCAGGGAGGGGAGGTGCTATCAGACACCCGTGAGTGGGAGAAGCCACTCCCGGAAGAAGTAGGCCTAGGAAGGTAACAGCAGCAGCCTTGAAACCACACCAACTTCTTCCTTTATGGTCCTCCCAAGCTGCTGCAAAAATGCTGGGCACTATAGTAAGTGCTTCATGAACGATTTCATTATCAATTACAATATTCCTGTATAAAGGATTTTTTAAAGAGTTGCAACCAGACAGAAATTGAAAACTGTAACATCAAATGTTGCTGAATTCTAATTTACTTGTTTGCTTCCCCAAAGGATTACTAGTCCCCTCACCATAAACTCACAAAGTAATTTATATTCTTCACAATTAGGTTCCCTTAGAAGAATCATTCAGTAATGTAATTAAAACTGAAAACCTTAACTCCTTATCTTTAGAATGCAATAGTAGCAACATTTCCTGGATAGGATATAACATTTCAAGCTTCTTTTAAATTTTATCTTATGCACAAGATGGTACTTGAATGGTAGACATTAATTGCACTAAAATGGTAATGCAGAACCACCAGCAACTTACAGCCATACATCTTATGCTGGCTCAGATCGATGCTGTGATTATAATTAAGAATGCATGCATGTGCCTGGGATAAATCTTCACATTGTGACATGTGGAATAAGATTTAAGATAATTATTTTCTTTCTAGTCTACCCCTAAATCAAAGGAGAATATGTGGAGAGATTTTTGGGAGAATTAAGGATATGGTGACCTCCCTCTAACTAGACATCACTTATCTGGCTCATGTAAACTTGTAGAGAACTGCCAAAAATGTAGCTCTGCTGTGAGCAATATGTGCCAATTGCATGTATAAGAAAGGTGTTCAGGTGCCTGACTCTAGGAGTTGTGGTGTTCATGAGCACCCCACAACATGGGTGAACAGTTACATGAAGAGTCGGGGGAGTGTTGTCAAAGTGGCCAAAGCAAGAGTGGCAGTGGGTAAGGAATAGATGTTAGGAGAGAAGGTTCTGGCACCATTTTCCTTTATTCTCCCTGGGGCTAGGATTAGTATGCAGGTGGACAGAAGGAAGCTAGAAGGCCAAATGCATGCCTGTTACCTGAGAAGTCTTCAAGAGAATAGGACTATGTCTTTGCTCACAGAATTTCCAGGGACTAGCTCCTGGTGAGCACTCCACTGATTTTTGCCAGTCCCTTGAATGATTCACTCCCTTCACTCCAGTCCCAAAGTTGGAAGATTTGGGAAATAGGACAGAGGTTCTGCCAAAGAAGCCCCTAAGGCCTGGAAACATTGGTAGGAAGTAGTGGGGAGGAGTTTGCCTGACTCTTACCAAAATATCATCTGAGGTAGTCAACACAAAAACAGAGGGAGGGAGGAAGAGAGAGAGAGAGAGAGAGAGAGAGAGAGAGAGAGAGAGAGAGAGAGAGAGAGAGAGAGACTCTCAAACTGAAAGGAAGAGGGAAAATCCAGAGAAGTCAATTATACTAGAGTGAGAGGGGATAACCTTAGGAAGGACAAGGTGGGGGGAGTTCTTAAAGAGAACTATATCGCTGTAGGGTCCATTCTCTGACCCTTAAAACAGGAAACAAATAATGTTAGAAGTTGTGCCTTGAGATTGTGTGGTCTGCAAAAAGCCAAAGGAAACACATTTTGGTGCAGACCCAAGATGATGAGAGAAACAGGGGAAGTGGGCAAGACTCATTTGAAATTTGGAGCCTGTGTGGTGGGCGAGGTCTGAGCACCACATTGCACCAAACATCTGAATTCTTGGTGAAGGCTCTGCTTTGCCTCTCCCCCGGATGGTTCAGATTATGGAGGGCTGGATCTTTATTTCCTGCTTTCCTTTCATGGGAAATTAATAGGCAAAGGAAGACACGAGCAAAGCCTCCCAAGCCCGCTCAGTGAACACAGGATGCTGGCATCTTACTTGCATTTTATTGTATATATGTTAATTAGCTTGATTATGATGGTCATTTCACAAAGTAGCTCTATATCAAGTCATCAAGTTGTACACCTTAAATATATACATTTTACTCTATTTTTTTACCAAAGGGTTGGCAGCAAGTCTTTCCCTCACTTTGGTTCATGCTTTTGGGGAAGTGAGGAACCCAAACAGGAAGCCATGCACCACTGACTATCCAGTGCTATGACTGGCTTGTGTGCCACTTGAAACTCAACAGGCATAGTCTTTACGCTTTATTCACCCGTCAGAGTCGGAGTTTAAAAACCAACTTCATCTCTCTGCCTTTAACCTTGCTCTCCATGCAAGTTTCCAGAAAAGGTCAACAAAGGAACTAGCAACTGTGAATGTCCACAAGTTTTCCAAACAACAACAACAATAAATATTTTTTTAAAACCCGGTTTAAAAATACCAGCGTTTTCCCTAGCTTAAGACAAAAATGACTTTTTTTTTTATTACATGAGGGAAAGGAGCATGAAATCTCACAGGCCTTTGCCAAAGCTGAAACTCTCTGGGTATGCTTTGAGGAGCAGGACGTTTGAGCGGGCCATGGAAGGCATGCCGTCTAATTGGAAGTGCATGGATCTCTTTGGCTCCATCTTTCCGATATTCAGGATCTCCCCTGCGTGGTCCTCCTTCATTCCCTGGGGAGAGGCCTCCGGCATCGGCCATGGCTCCTTTGTGGGGAATGCTAAATGAAGAGGGCAGGCTCACCATGGGCAGACAGAAGGGCTCAAACAAAGCAAGCCTTGTTTCTTGTTTTGCAATCCTTCACAATAACTTCCTATGGATGTTTAGATTATAGGAATTCCTTATTTAGGAAACAGATGTGTTCCAAGCAGAGAGATCTTTATCTGTGAGGCCAGGACTGCGTGGCTTCACACTCTGAATCTGCCACTAAGTAGCTGTGCATCTTAGATAGGCTAATTAGATCTGCTTAGCAGTCTTCTTAATCAGTAATATAGAGCTAAGAAGACCTACACTACAGAGTAGTTGAAAAATTAGAGGAGAGTTCTGTGAGGTATTAGCCAAACAATACTGCCTTCCTTTTGACTCCAATAAGGAATTCAGTGACAGTGTCTCATGGGAATGATTCTCACTCATCAATCAAAACATTTGATGATAAGCTTATCAAAATTGAAATTCAGGCTCCCCAAATTTAAAAGGGACTTGAACATTTTGAAATTTCAAGAGTTCAAATATTACCCAGTTTATTCCTGACTTCTATACATTTCATAAGAATGAAATGCCACATACTCCCTTTCCTTAACATAGAACATACTTGATTGACAACCAAAATTCTTCCCCTTCCATAGGAGATAAGTCAAAAGTTGGGAATCAGTATAGAAAGATCTCAAGGAATATTGGTTCAGCACAGTTTGGTCATATAATCTAGACTGTTAAATTCCTATCAAGATCAAGTAAAATAACTCAACTTTGCCTTGTATTTTTCAAACAATCACAACTGGTAGAGTAGGAAATGTCCAGGCAGCCATTTCATACACTTGCTGACAAGAAATGAGCCCATTGAAGCCAGTCAGGCCTATACAGGTAGGAAGATCATCCACCCCTACACTTGCTCTGAAATTGAATACTGATGCTACAATGTTGATGTGCAATTTTCCTCAGAGAATGTATTAGTCAGCTTTCCCACTGCTCAGTTACAATACCTGACACCTACAATTTAAGAGAGGAAAGGTTTAATATAGCTCACTGTTTCAGGAGATTCTGTCCATGTTCAGCAGGCTCCAAGGCAGAAATTGCATGGCAGAAGGGTATGGCGTAGTACAGATGTCATAGTTCACAGGAGCCTGGAAGCAGAGCAGGGGAACTGTGCCATACAGGAATGGGTAAGGGACCAGATATAGTACCAAGGCCACCTACATATACCCAGGAGCATGTTCTATTAATCTGCTAGGCATTTCTTAATCTAATAAAGTTGATGTATCAGGATTAATGGTTACAGAGAGTTTTTTCTTTACTAGAGGACAACAAACAAAAATAAAAACAAAAAAATCATATTTATATAACCTGCAAGCAAATTAAGATGCATTGAATAAGATTAATAAATAATAAATTTGGAGAAAAGAGAAAAAGAATATTAATGTTCATTTGAAGCCTCCAAAGGGATAATTGTTGCTGGTTGCTTTAAAAATTAAACTCTTTTTCTCCACAAGGAGGTCTGACTTTCTGGGCAGTGAGAGTCTTAGAAGGTAACACTGGGCTGTGAAACAGAATTAACCATCGGACACATAGAGGGTAAAAGCAGAGGTCTTTTAGATTTGAGCTTGCATGTGTCTATACTGAGTGACTCTGAGAAAATTCCTTAAGCCTCAATTTTATCTACAACACAGGGATGATAAAGCACCTCCTTCCTTAGGTGGTTGTGAAGATGACCTGTAATAATGTAAGCAATTATAGCATATTGTGAACACTCAGTGTTTTACTTGCTATTATAATGAGACCTTTAGGAGTCCAGGAAAGGCTTGAGCAACTATGAGTTGGCCTGAGCTTATCACAGGAATTATTTGGTCAGGAGGTCAAGTTCTGGGACATCACCCAAGACTGTAAGGAGCTATCAATGGCCTGGATGAGACAAGCATTGTTCTGATACTGCTATGTCCAAAGGAGTCACCAAAGCCCAAATGCTCATAACCCTAATTTATACAGCCTGAGTAGCACTGGTGTGTTAGAGCCAACTCCAACCACATATTTATCAGAAAATATGACTTGGTTAGGGAAGGAATTGAGCTAGCTAAATGGAACACATTGCATTAGCTACCTGAGGGGCAAGATCCAATAATAACACTACCTTCTATTTATCTAATTGTTTACAAAGTTGTTTTCTTTCAAATGTTACCTCATTTAATCTTTTCACCTGTAAAATGGGGCCAAGAATGCTATCTTCTTATACATACTCACAAAAGAGAGATGCTGAGAGATTAAATGACTTACCCGAGGTTAGAAAGAAAGTAAGAAAACATAGTCAAGGTTATTGGTGTGACAGGGTATTTACTAAGGTAACACTAGCTACTCCAACAGACACCAAAATCTCAGTAACTTAACACATAGGCACTTATTATTCTGTTCTGGAATAATCCAATGTGGGGATTCCTATTTACTGAGGAGATTCAGAGATCCAGGTGCCTGTTATCTTGTAGCTCCACCATCAACATGTATGTACTTTGTCTACGTGAAGGGAAAACAACACAGGTTAGGTTTCTGGGAGTCAGGCCTAAAGGTGATCTATTATTTTTGCTAACATTCTGCTGACTAGAACTCAGTGACATGGACACCTCTAACTGTAAGAGCCTGGGAAACAAAGTGTAGCTGTTTACCCAACAAAACAAGAACACAGAGATGGAGAACAACATTAGTCAATCTCTACCACAGCCAGGAACCCACACCACCTGGATCCAAGTCCAGTGTTATTTCTTTTTTTTATTAAAAATGTATAACTTTATTATCATTCACTAAACACACATATATACAAAAATTAAAATTATTCAAAGAAAAG
>NW_004624829.1:2909742-2928036 GCF_000247695.1 Heterocephalus glaber
AGTTTTGGAAGTATGGCCATTTTCACTATATTGGTTCTTCCTACCCTGGAACAAGGGATGTCTTTCCATTTTCTTATATCCTCCTCGATCTCCTTTTTCAGAGTGCTGTAGTTTTCAGTATAGTGGTCTTTTGCTTCCTTTGTTAGATTGATTCCTAGATATTTCATTTTGGGGGGATGTTATTGTAAAAGGAATTGTCTCCCTAATTTCTCTCTCAGTGAGTCTATTATTTGTGTATAAAAAGGTATTGTTTTTTTGAGTGTTGACCTTATATGAAGCTGTTATTCAGTATTCTACTGAATCTGCTATTTCTATTATATTATGTGCACACTGTAATGGGTTTTTAATGAGTTGACAGGTCTACATGCCATAATCCAAGACATAAATGACATCCCTCCAGACCGTAACATGGAAAGGAACTGTGAGTCATTGAAAGTTTGGAAAATGTAATCGAAAAAGATCAGTGGCAGGTTGACGATATGATAATGGCATGTACCCACAACAAAAGGTTCTTTTTACTCCCTAGGGAGGTTTAGGGACAGTGTGTATATGCTGTCAGCAACACTGGGCCAGTGGACGGAAGCAAGAGTCACAAAATTACCATGGGGGACTCTCTCTGCCTTATCACCACCCAAACAAGGACAAATGTGAAGTGATGTCATTAAGCAACAGTAAACCTTGGGCTCTGGCTTTTGGGTCCAAATATCAGGTTCTAATAAGAGCTCCCTGAGGTCAAGGACGAGGTCCTTAACCCATAAAACCCAATGCTTGGGACAGAACCTGACATAAGGAATTGTCTCAACAGCATTTTATGGAAGGAAATGCTATGTGGCAGGAAGGAAGAAGGAATGGAGGGAGGAGGGAGTAAACACACATTTAAGCTGATTTTGTATCCACACTGCTTCTTATGACACTCAGCACTCCACATCTGAATCAGCAAAAGCACTTGAATCATTACTAGTGTTAATGAGTAGGTACCATCCTTGTCCACTTAATGAATAATTGAGAATTAGCAATGATCCAAGTCAATGGTACTGTATCACAGAATGAACTTTTCATGTTTTGATAAGTACAATTTAATGTGAATTATTTATTATACCGCGTGGTCTATTTTGTAAAAGTAATGAAGATTAATAACATGAGCTACCACCAGCTCTTTGCTGGTAAATGCCATTCCATGCCTGCACACTTCCTCCATCACTGACTTTCACATGCTTTTCCTGGGGAAAAGCAGTGTGAGGAGGCAAGGGGGAGGTGCTGGAGCACAAAGAGCATGAAACTCCTTGGATCCTATTCATGATATTTTTCCACAAAAAAAGCTTTTGATAATGACTGCACTGTTGGAAAAACATATTCTAAATTAACAAGAGTAAAAATTAAAATCCAGGTAAAGCTCTGGCATAAAACATGTAATCCAAATCCAATCATGAGGAAGCTTCAGACAAACCCAATTCAAGGAACATTCTATAAACAATGAGACTATGCTCCTCAAAATAAGTTGCAGTCATTAAAAACTAAGACAGCCTGAAAAACTGTTGCAGATTAAAAGGGACTAGAGACATTTCAACTGAAGGTAGTGCTTCATCTTGGGTTAGAACATGGATAAATTTTTTAATTGCTCTGAAGGATGGGATTGAAGCAATCAGTAAAATTTGAATATGGACTCTATACTAGCGAATGTTGGCATATCAAGGCTCAGTTTCTGGAACTGGATAACTTGCACTGTGGTTCTGTAAGAAAATATCATTACATACTGAAATATTCAGAGGTAAATTGCCATGATGTCTGCAAATTAGCCTCAATGATTCTATAAATAATAATAACACATAATAATATGTATCCACATAGAGAGGTTTGAAAGTCTATTCAGGTAGCTAGTGTTACTTTAGCCAAATACCCTCTCTGATCAATTGTTTTAATTTGTGGTTGTCTTATCTTCTAGAAAATGTTAATGAGTAAGTCTAGGTGAAAATTTATGGAATTTTATTACACTATTCCTCCCTTTTTTCAGTAAGTTTCAAACATTTATTTTTGTTTGTTTGTTTTCTTTTTTTTTTTTTTTGGTACTGGGGATCGAACTCGGGTCCTTCCTCTTGCAAGGAAGGCAGTGGAACCATTGAGCTAAATCCCCTGCCCCTCAAACATTTATTTTTTTTTAAATAAAGGTTTAAAAAGATACACATTGGTAAGGACCATACACTTGCTCAGTATCCACAACCATTAAGGAACAGAATAGGTGTTTAACATTCCTAAGGTACAATCTCAACCCTCAGGCCTTCTTGAATTCTCAAATTGGTTAATATCTGTAGAACTTAGCTACCCTCATCAAATGCAGTAAAACATCAATTCCTGAGCAAGAACATGTATGTGACAAGTAGAAGAAATGAAGCCACCCTGAGATGCGGGTCCTAGCAGTTGGCTGGACTTCCTTAGTAAGAGGCTTACTACAGTGTTTGAAATTCATGCCCCACCAAAAATAGAAATGACTGTTAGGGTCACTCACGAAGAGCTGGAATGGCAGTTGTTGAATCTTCACGGGCCAAGAATCCACCTTATTTGGAAATCAGCAGGGGTTCCTTTTTTGAGCTCCAGATATTTGATGTTAGAATGTTTTGTTTGGGAAGTTGGGTGGGTGGCTTGGGAGTCTCAGTGAGCTTTCGGATGAAGGGATTGGAATATTTGTGGGGGAGATGGTAAAGGGAGTCAAGGAATAGTTAGGGATTGATAGCTCAAGAGAAAACTAAGTGGAGTTCAGCTACAGTTCATCTCAGCCTCTTCTTGCATGTGGTATAGTAGCCGTTATTTTCCCTACAGAAAGGAACAGTTATATGAACAAGGAAAAAGGATGGAATTTATTGCACTGGGTTACCCACTGTACATAAGTTACATGACTAGATAAAAAGAACAGTGTTTCTGGGCCATCTGCTTAGAGAGAGATTATTTTTGTAGTAAGCAGTCTTTATAATGGTGCTTATTGCAATGTGTCTTTCAAAAAAATCATTGGTGGGGGTTCAGGTGATTTGCCAGGTTTCCTGTTGAATTTTGAACTTCTCATAAGTTATTTTTCTCAAGAGATTTGATAACCAGGTTATGTTTACTAGCTGACACATGCCTAGCAAATTCAAAACATTTATTAATTCAAGGAAAATAGTCATGCTACTCCTCCCAGAACCCATTATATTTTCTTTTTGCCTGCACTGTTTAGCTTAATGTCCTTAAAATGCCATTTAAAGCCTTGTGAAGTCCTACCCTGTAATATATCTCCAGCTCAGACCCTTTCAACCATCCAAATTCATGCCCATACTATAGTCACTAGGATACTTAAAATTCACCAAACACGTCAGAAATTCCGTGACTAAGTCCATGTCATTTCCTATTTTGTCCTCTGGAAATGTTCTCCCTGCCATCTCTATCTAGTAAACTCCTATCTATCCATCCTTCAAGGCCAAGCTCAAATATCACCTTGCCTGGAGTATGTTCTCTGATACTTGCTCCCTCCTTGTCCCCAGGTACAATGAATCACTCTTTTCAACCTCCTGTCAAAGTCAATGACATACAGCCTTCTAGAATTTACTTCCCAACTAGATTTTTAACAACATGAAAATAGAGACCCTGTTTTATACATATTGCGTTCTCTGCACCCAGAACAATTGGTGTTACATAATAGATATTCAAAAAATATGTGTTAATCAGTGGATGAAACCCTGTGCTCTTTGTGGTCTATATGCTAAACATTCAACACATATGAGCACAGCATAACAGCTTCTATGTACAGAGCGCCTACTTTCTGCTGCCATGATACATACATTTGATTGCACATGAAACCTAGTGCATATTTATTGTTATGTTCATTTGAAAAATAAATAAACCAAGTTATATATAATCCCCTGTGATCAGGATCTCCTTTGTTGCAAATTACTTCAATACCTGTGGATCAAAATGGATGGAATAAGGAGGAAATCAGGCCTCTACACCCTCTCAGCATATTCTATGGCATCCTCTCTGGGATCCTCCTGCTGTCCAATGGCCACCATTAGCTACTGAAGGTAGCACTGATACAAATAGCAGTGGTACTATGCATCCCTCTGCTATCAGTAGCTCTTAGAGTCATGGTCCCTTGCCTGCCATCACATTCTGAGCCCCCAAGTTGGCTAGATTTGGTGGTAATATTGTTAGAACATGTTACAAGCCATTCTGGAAGAGCTGACCATCAGACCTCAGGGCCCAGCTCAGAAGTAAAGGCTGTGGTGATTCCCCACAAGCACGAGGGGATGATTTGGGCTTTTCAGTAACAAAGCCTTTCCTGCCAAGTCTATTAGGACCATACTTCAAAGCCCTATGAAACATGTTCGCTCCCATTCATCACCCCCTTCTCCATTATCCCTAGTGCCATTAGCTCAATGTGCCGGCCCACTAATGATGTACTGCTACTCGGTAGTTGAATTTATTTTTATTCACTATGTGCCATCTATAATCCTCATCCAAGAAAGTGGTAGGGTCCTTCTTGGTGGCAGTATTTGTTAATCAGAATCACAAAATGAAATTGCTTGAAATTTGCCAAATCACATGGCAGTGAGTGTATTCCGGATATAAAGGAAAACAATGGCACAAATAGAAAACAACAAATATCTTCATCTTCTACAATATGCACATATCTTAACAATAGCTAAACAAATCCAGTGTTAGCTTGGTGATTTTTTTCATAGAAGGCTAACTTCCTTTTTAAAAATAAGAAATGGAAACATGTAATTCACAGAAGAAAACTCAAGCATCCCTTTTAACCAGTGTCCCTGTCCTCTAGTTCAGAAGTTTGTAGAATTGTTACTTCTTAGGGGAAAGGGTTAAGTGATTGACATAGAAGTGAGTTAGCCTCCTGGAAACTTCTCCCTATTGCCAGTCTTAGGATTTGAGCTGGTCTTGGAGAAAATCTTCCTGTTTGAGTGACCAGGGACAGAGTGAGATGGTAGCCAACTATGCTGACTTTTAAATGCAAAACCTCTGAAGATCAGACATTGCATGGCCAATAATCACATGGAAAGTTGCTCAATGTCATTAGTCATAAGGGAAATACTGTACAAATTGATAGCACAATGATATAGTATTTTACACCCACTAAAATGAATACTGTTATGGGTTAGATCTAAAATGTACCCCCAAAGTCTCAAGTATTCAGAGGTGGGGCTCTTGGAAAGTGATTAGATCATAAGAGCACTATACTCATCAGTGGATTAATCCATTAATGAATTTATGGCTGAATATGCTGTTAGGAAATGGCGCCTGGGTGGAGGTCGGTCACTGGGGAGTGATGTTGAAAGGGTGTACTCTTGTCCCTGGCTCCTCTTCTGTCTCTCTGCATCCTATCTGCCAGGGGTTGAGCTGCTTTCCTCCACCATGCCTTTCTGGCATGCCATTTCTGCCTTGGAACCAGCCAACCATGCATGAACCCTCCAAAAACCATGAGCCAAAATAAACCTCTCCTCCTTTAAGTTGTGGGTGTTGAGTATTTTATCCAAATGACAGGAAAAACACTGATACAGATATAATAAAAAAGAGAGAAAGACTTTGAAGATGCAGAGAAACTGGACCTCTCATTGCCTTGTTGGTAAGAATGTAAAATAATAAGTTCAGCCGACATGGAAAAGAGTTCCCCATAAATTTATCCATATGACCCAACAATTTCACTCCTAGGTATCTACCCAAGAGAAATGAAAACATATGCCCACACAAAGATTTATATGTAAATGCTCATAGCAGCATTATTCACAACAGCCAAAATGTAGAAACAACTCAGATCTCTATCAGCTGGTGAATGGACAGACAAAACGTGGTACAGTTGTAACTGCAGAATACTATTTTTCAATAAAAAGGAATAAAATGGCATGTACTAGAACATGAACGGGCCTCAAAAACATCATGCTAAGTAAAAAGTCAAATTCAAAAGGCCACATAGTATATGACTCAATTTATATGAAATGTCTAAAATAGCCCAATCTATAGAGACAGAAACTAGATTCATGGTTGCCTAGGGCTGACGATGGAAAGACAGATTAATTGTAAATATACCCAAGCAATCTTGGGGTGGGGTACTAAAATGTTCTAAACCTGGATTATGGTGATGGCTGTACTACTCAGTAAATGTACTAAAAAAAATCATTAAATGGTACTCTTAAAATGAGTTAATGTTATGATATGTAAAATATACTTCAACATAATTGTTTAAAAAATTTAAAAGTTACATTTCCCACACCAGCCCCTCCTTCCTCCTCTACCTGGAATCTCCTTGCATTCCTAACCCCTTGTGAGGCCTCCACAGTCCACTCAGCTCTCTGGAGAGGTGGCAGGGTACCTACAGCTGCAGTCTGAAATCTGAGTGGACATTTTGCAGAGATTCCAGTTCCTCCAGGAACCAGTTCCTACCATGCGCCGAATCCCACCACTACAGACAGTTCTCATACATCTCCAGGTTATATCAGGAGAGGACCTTTGGGGGTGAGAATGGGGGTTCACGAGGGAAAGGGACATTCTCTTTGTCTTGAGCAGTTGGCAGCATGTTCTTACTTCAGGAATGTTCATCCCTGAAGTTCCTTCTGCTCTCCCTTTTCTATCCCACCTTGTTCCATTTTTTTTTTCTTAGAAGATATTCTCTGAGCAACCACTGCATGTACCATGAACTATGTATAAATATATTTTATATACAATTCATAATATGTGCATTTATTTATTTAATAAACACTTATGTGACACTGATGCCAGCACTCTACTAAGTGCTTTACAAATATAAGCTTATTTAATCCTTGTAACAGCATAAGGTAGGTACACTACCATTCTCCCCATTTAAACAAAAGACAAAGGAGTGACTTGTCCAGCTAATAACTGAGAGGATTTGAACCCAGAATGCACTCTGATATCTCTGCTTTTAATTGCCATGTATTATGCTGCCTCTCAAAACTACCATTGAATTTAATGATGCAAATTATTTAGTGACAATAGAGATTTGGACTCCATTTATGAACAAGGAAACAGCTAGGAGTGAACTATGGATTTTCTCATCTTCAGCTGAAGGCTTTTCTTCCACTATATTAACAACTGCCTCTTCCCAGGCTTTTTCCTCTACACCAGTGTTTCTTAAGCTCTAGTGTGTATCAGAATCTCCTGAGGAAATCCCAGACTCCTGGGCCCTGAGCCTACAGTTTCTGATTCAGCAGTTCTGGGGCAGAAGCTGACAATCAGCATTTCTTACAAGTTTCTAGTAATGCTGCTGCTACTGCTGGTGCAGGGACCACACTTTGAGAACCACTGATGTATGTCAATCCATTCAAACAAACTTCATCCCAGGAAATTCTTTAAAGTGATACTAATATTAGAACCCAAGGTTTTATTATTAGTTATTGGCTATTCAGACCACTTCCAAGGGCCAAAATGATTGGGCCCATACACTCTGCTTTGACTCCTGCATTACAGGTTGGGATGGATCATACCCAGGAGACTCGTGTACATATTCAAGCTTGACATGCATTGCTCTTGTTCATCTCTCAAAGCCGACTTCCTTTGGAAATCCAAATTCCCATTTGGCTTCCACTCACTATATTTAATAAAACTCAAAATGCCTCAATTTGTATCACCTGCTGTGAGGCTTAGTGCAGAAAGGTCAGGGACCCAGGGTCACACAGACCTCAAGGAAATTGCAAATCCTTTAATTGACACTTGAGACTAAGTCATCATCTGTGAATGTGGTGGTTATTAGTCTACCTCGGGACTTCAGGGTGCTGTGATCTCAAGCTTATAGAAGTTCCCAGCCAATTTGCTCTCTGCTTAGGCCTTTCTATGTACTTGTGGGGAAGGAGAGAGAGAGAGAGCGAGAGAGCGAGAAAGAGAGAATATGTTTGCAATTCATAATACTTACATTCATCTTGAGAACTGGTACATATACATATTGTATCATAATCATTTTTACTCCCTGTCTTAGGTACTTTTGTCTCATTGCAGAGACAAAATACTTGACATCCAAAGTTAAAGGAGGAAAGATTTATTTAGCTCACAGTTTATAGAGGTTTCAGTCCATAGTTGACTGGCTTCAAGGCAGGGTGGCACAAGGGAGATGACAGCAAAAGCAACAAGGACCCTTAAGAGCACCTTTCTGCCCCTTTTATCTTATCCAGGCTCCTTAGGGCGGGTAGCACTCACACCCTTAGTCCTAGTGCCCTTGAGCCTAGCACTGCACCATGAATCAACCCCAGCATCATGCACCCTAGACCCAGCCACCTCTAAAAATTCATGGGTGACTGCATGAGGATTGGGGGACATCTAGACACAAGTCATAACACTTCCTCTTGCCCAAACCTAGTCTCCACTCTCCATCTTTCCCCATATCCCCTTCCCATCTCCTCAGAGTCTGCCTCCCTGTTTTCTACCATCTCTTTTATTATGCTTTTAAAATTATTTCTATTTTGAGTTCCTCATATTAGAGAAACCATGCAATAATTAACCTTCTGCATCTAATTTATTTCACTTAGCATTATAGTCTCAAGATCCATCAATTTTCCTATAAATGACTTGAATTTATCCTTCTTTATGGCTAAGTAGTACTCCATTGTATATATATACCACATTTCCTTTATCTGTTCATCTGTTGACAGGCATATAGACCACTTCCATCATTTATCTGTTGTGAATTGTCTGGCTAGAAAAATGGGAATGCATGTATCACTGTAATGTGATGTCTTTAACTCTTTTAGGAAGATATCCAGAAGAGGTGTAGCTGAGTCAAAAGGAATTCCTATTTTTTGATTTTTGGGGAATCTCCACACTGATTTCCATAGTGACTGTACTAGTTTACATTCCCCCACAACCTCACCAGCAATTGTCTTTGAGCCCTTGAGATTAGCCATCCTTAATGGAATAAGATGGATTCAGTGTTGTTTTGATTTGTATTTCTTTAATGGCAAAAGATGCTGAATATCATTTCCTATACTTATTAGCCATTTGTATTTCTTCTTTTGGGAAGTGTCTAATGATTTCAATTGCCCATTTTTATTGGGTCTTTTATTTTCAGGGGGTCTAATTTTTTGAGTTCTTTATACATTCTAGATATAAAATCCTCTATCCAAAGAGTAGCTGGCAAAATTTTTTTCCCATTTTGTAAGTTGTCTTTTCACCCTGTTAATTATTTCCTTTGCTGTGAAGAAGCTTTTTAATTTGATATAATCCTATTTGTTGATTCTTGGTATTATATCTTGTTCTAGTCAAGAAATTCTGTTTTATTTATTGAGGAAATTCTTGCTTATGTCTATCTTCAAGAATTTTAGCAATATTTTTCTTCCAGCAGATTCAGGGTTTCTGTTTTTATATCTAGCTCTTTGATCCATTTTGATTTTAATATAGGATGAGAGATATAGGTCGATATTCATTTCTCTGCATGTGGATAACCAATTTCTCCAGCACCATTTATTAAAGAGGTTATCTTTTCTCCAATGTATATTATTGGTCTCTTTGTCAAAAATCAGATGGTTGAAGGTGTTTTTGTATCCCCTATACCAGTGATGAACCTTTCAGAGCTTTTAATGTTACAAAACATCCCACTGCAGCAAGTATGCCATAGGTTCACCACCACTGTCTATAATATTCAATTGGTCAATATATCTGCTTTGGGCCAGTACCATGCTGTTTTTATTACTATAGTTTGTAGTAAATAAGACTGGGGTTATAATGCCTTCTGCTTTGCTCTTGATTACCTTAGCTGCTGTGGGTCTCTTCTGTTTCCATATAAATTTTAGCATTTTTTTCAGCTCTGTGAAAAATGCTATTGATATTGTGATTAGAATTGCATTAAATCTATATATTATTTTTGGTAGTATGGTCATTTTGACTATCTTAGTTTTGCCTATCCAAGACTAGGAGATGTCTTTCCATTTTCTAGTGACCTCTCCAATCTGTTTGGGTTTTTTGTTGTTGTTGTTGTTGTTTTTGTACGAGGGATCTAACTCAGGACCCTGCGCTTCCGAGGCTTTGATCTCTTTTTTATTTTAGAGCACTATACTTGTCATTATAGAAGTCTTTCCCTTCCTTTGTTAGGTTAATTTCTAAATATTTAATTTTTTGAAGCTATTGTGACTGGAATTGTTTTTCTGATTTCTCCGTGGATTCATTGTTGGTATACAAGAACACTACTAATTTAGTGTGTTTATTTTGCATCCTGACACCTTGCTGAATTTGTTTCTTAGTTCTAAAAGTCTTTTGGTAGGGTTTTTTAGATCTTCTATGTAAAAGATCATGTCATCTACAAATAAAGATAGTTCAACTTCTTTCTTTCCTATTCAAATCCATTTTATTTCTTTCTCTTGCCTAATGACTCTGCCTAAAGTTTCAAGTGCTATATAGACTGGGAGTGGACAGCCTTGTCTTACTCCTGACTTTAGAGGGAAGGCTGTTCTTCCCCCACTAGTATGATACTGGCAGTAGGTTTATCACAAATGGCTTTTATCAATGGGCCTTCTATACCTATTTTTGTCAGAGTTTATCATAAAAGTATGCTGATTTTTGTATATTTTATTTTAGTAGTATGTTTGCAGTCCATGATGTTTATATTCATCTTAGGGAGTAGGTACATGTACAGAACACATCTTGACTCTTTTTAATCTTTTCCTGCCTGTGTATCCAAATTTCCTTTCCCCATTTTCATTATTAGCTCATGTTTATGACATATAATGTTTACATTCATCGTGCATATTTGGTACATGTACATGACACATCCTAAATCTTTTTCCTTCCTCTTTCCCACCCCTCTCCCCTCTCCCTCCATCTCTTGGTCCCCTTCTCATTTGCAAAAGATCTATCTCCCTGTTTCCTTCTGTAAATCGTTTATTTTGCTCTGTATTTGTACTTTGCCTCACTCAAATGAGAGATACCACTGGCATTTAAGGTTGTGTGTCTGATTTATTCCACTTAACATTATATTGTCCAGGTGTATCGATTTTCTTACAAATGTCTTGAATTTTTCCTTCTTTATAGCAAAGTAGTATTCCATTATGTATAGATGTATTTTCTTTATCCATTCATCTGTTGATGGACACCCAGGCTGCTTCCAGGATTTATCTATTATGAATTGTGCTGCTATAAACATGGGTATGCGTCTATCACTGTAATATGACATCTTTAGCTCTTTGAGGAAGATACCTAGAAGGGGAATAGCTGAGTCAAATGGAATTTCTAATTTTAGGTCATTGAGAAATCTAACTTGAGAAATACTGATTTCCATAACTTTTGTGCTAGTTTACATTCCCATCAACAATGTAGGAGGATTCCCTTTTTACGGCAGCCTCACCAGCATTTGTTATTATTTGATTTCTTTTTGATGACTGTCATTCTTTCTGGTTTAAGACGAAATCTTAGTGTTGTTTTAATTTGCATTTCTCTAATGGCCAGAGATGTTGGAGATATTTTCATATGCTTGGTTGGCCAGTTGTACTTCTTATTCTGAGAAGTGTCTGTTCATTTCATTTGCTCATTTCCTGACTGGGTCCTTTATTTTAGGGGGCCTAATTTTTTTTTTGAGTTCTTTATATATTCTAGATATTAGTCCTCTGTCTGAGGAATAGCTAACAAAAAATTTTTCCCATTCTGTAGGTTGTCTTTTCAATCTACTGATTGTTTCCTTTGCTGTGCAGAAGCTTTTTAATTTGATATAATCCCATTTGTTGATTCTTGCTGTTATTGTGCAATTAGAGTTCTGTTCAGAAAGTTCTCAGCTACATCTATGACTTCAAGTGTTTGACCTATTTTACCTTCCAGTAGATTCAGTGTTTCTATTTTAATCTTTAGATCTTTGATCCATTTTGATTTTAGTTTACTGGTAGTACAGGTCAAACTTCAATCTTCTACATGTAGATAGTCAATTTTCTTAGCACCATTTGTTGAATAGGCCATCTTTCCTCCAACATATGTTTTTGGCCCCTCTGTTGAAGATCAAATAGCTGGATGTGTCTGGGGATGTTTCTGCATCCTCTGTCCTATTCTATTGGTCCACATGTCTGTTTTGTGACAATATCATGCCTTTTTTTACACTGTTGCTTTGTAGTATACCTTGAAGTCAGGTATTGTGATATCTCCTGCTTTATTCTTGTTGCCCAGGATTGCTTTTATTATTTTGGATCCTTTCTTGCTCTATATAAATTTTAGGATTGTTTTCTCTAGTTCTGTGAGGAATGCTGTTGGTTTTTTGACTGGGATTGCATTGAATCTATATATCAGTTTTGGGAGTGTGGCCATTTTGACAACATTGGTTCTGCCTATCCAGAAACGGGATTTTTTTTTCATTTTCTGATGTCCTCTTTGATCTCTTTTTTCAGAGTACTATAGTTTTTATTATAGAGGTCATTCACTTACATGGTTTGGTTAATTTCTAGGTATTTCATTTTTTTTGATGCTATTGTGAATGGCATAGTTTTCTCAATTTCTTTCTCATTTAGTTCATTATTGGAATACAGAAATGCTATTGATTTTTGTGCACTGGTTTTGCATCCTGCTACATTGCTGAAATTGGTTATTAATTTTAAGAGTTTTTTTGGTGGAATTATTTGAGTCTTCTATGTAGAGTATAATGGCATCTGCAAATAATGATGACTTGAGTTTTTCCCTTCCTATATGTATCCCTTTAATTTATTTTTCTTGCCTGATTGCTCTGGCTAGTATTTCAAGTACTATGTTGAACAGGAGTGCTGATAGTGGGCGTCCTTGTCTTGTTCCTTATTTTAGAGGGAAAGCTTTCAGGTTTTCCCCATTTAATACGATGTTGGCTATTGGTTTGTCATACATGGCTTTTATCAGATTCAGGTAAGTACCTTTTATGCCTACTTTCTTCATAGTTTTTATCATGAAAGAGTATTGGATTTTGTCAAAAGCTTCTTCTGTACCTATTAATATAATCATGAAGTTTTTGCCCTCTTTCTTTTTATGTGGTGTATTATGTGGTATGGCTTTTAGCCACTTAACAGTTTACCCCAATCATCACTCAGGCAGCACATTTGTTTATGTACTGACTATCCTGAGCATTGCTAAGGAAGGTGTCATTTCAACCAGTCAATACTTGTATTAAATAAATTGATAAAACTGTCATTTTTATTATAAAAATTAATGAAAAATATGCAATTTTTGGTCATCCTGTACTTAAATAATTGGATTGGTAAGTGGTTAATACCGCCTCAGTTTCATTGCTTATTTCATGTCTTTCCAGTTTACTTTTGGTAATTCATATGAGTCTAGGAATCTGTCCATTTTTTCAAGGTTTTTCAATTTGTTGGAATATAACTTTTCATAGTAGTTACTAACTATATTCTGGATTTCAACACTGTGTCCATTGTGACTTTGTCAAAGGTGTTTTCTGCATCTATTGAGATGATCATGTGACTTTTATGTTTACTTCTATTTACATTTATTGATTACATTTATTGATTTATGTATGTTGAACCAAGCAGACTTGGTCATGATGTATGATCTTTTTGATGATTTGTTGCAGTCTGTTTGCAAGTATCTTATTGAGGATTTTTGTATCTATGTTCATTAAGAAAATTGGCCTGTAGCTTTCTTTTTTGTTGAGTCCTTGTCCAGTTTTTGTATCAGGGTAATAAAAGCTTCAAGGAATGAGTTTGGCAGTGTTGTTTCCCTTTCAATTTCATGCAAGAGTTTGAGCATTAGTGTTTGTTCTTCCCTGATGATCTGGTAAAATTCAGCAGTGATTTCATCAAGTCCTTTTCTTGGTTGGTAGGGTTTTTATTGCTGCCTCTATTTCATTGTCTGTGATTGATCTATTCAGGGTTTTTAAATCTTTTTGGTTCAGTTTTTGTAATTCATACATGTCTAGGAATTTATCCATTTCTTTTAGATTCTCCAATTTCCTGGAATATGTTTTCAAAATAGTTTCTTATAATCCTCTGAATTCAACAGTGTCTGTTATGATTTCACCTTTTTCATTTCCAATTGCATTGATGGGTCTTTTCTTTCCTTCTTTTGATAAGTTTGGCTAAGGGTTTATCAAACTTGTTTATTCTTTCGAAAAAATCTTTGATTCAGTGATCCTTGGTATTTTTAGTATCAATTTCATTAATTTCTGTTCTGATCTTTATAATTTCTTTCCTTCTACAAAGTTTTGGATTTGTTTTTCTAGGATCTTGTGATGTATCATTAGATTATGTATTTGATATTGCTCTATTTTTCTGATGTGGGCATTCACATCTATAAACTTCCCTTTTAGCACTGCCTTCATTGTGTCATATAGGTCCCGGTATGTTGTGTTGTCGTTGTTACGTGGTTCTAGGAACTATCTAATATCTTCCTTGATTTCTTCTGTGGCCCATTGGTTATTCAAGAGGGTATTAATTTCCATTCATTTGCATAGTTTCTGTGGTTTCTTCTGCTGTTGATTTCTAGTTTCATTCCAATATGATCTGATAGTACACAGGAGATTATTTCGATTCTTTTGTATTTATTTAAGCATGCTTTATGGCCTAAGATATGGTCTATTTTGATGAAAGTTCCATGTGCTGCTAGAAAAAACTATATATTCTGTTGTTGTTATTAGATAAAACACTCTGTAGTGTCTCATACAGTCTGGAGATTGAATTGAGGGCCTCACACATCCCATGCAAGTGCTGTAGTGCTGAGCTGCTTCCCCAGCCCAATGTTAAAATATTATTTTGAAGAAAGTCCTTGCAAATTTGTCCAGGCTGCCCTCGGATTTGTGATCTTCCTGCCTCAGCCCCCCAAGAAACTGAGATTATAAATATGCACCACCACACCCAGCTCTCTTCCTCCCCTTAGAAGGACAGCAGTCCTATTGGCCCCCTCCTTATGACCTCATTTAATTACCCCCTTAAAAGACCCATCTCCAAACACAATCTCATTGGGCATTAGGACTACAACATATGGATCTGGAGGTTAGGGCAGGGGCACAATTAACTGTGAGATGAAGCTGTCCATTAAAAGTTTCACACACTCTGCCCTTCCATAGCATATAGTTATGAATATAAAGCAGCTTTTTCAGGTAGAGACTATGTTTCCTAGTACTATTGCCATCTAGATGGAGCCCACGTGACTAGTTCTCACTCATCATATTAAGTGGAAGTGATATGCATCATTTCTGGGCTGAAGTGTCTAAGAAGTAGGGGTGTTTTCTTCATACTCCATCCTGCCCCTCCCTGTCCCAGTCTGTTGACTCCCAGGTAACCTTGGAAGACTAATGAACAAGATGGAAAGGTTTCCATTATCTTGGGTCTCTGAATAACTGTGTGGAACAGAGACCTTCTTATCTTCACTGCCAAAATGGACACCTGTGTTGAACCATAATGTGAGCCAAAAATAAATATTCATTGTGTTGAGCTACTGAAACTCTAGGTTTATTCATGACTACGACAAATAATGCATCTACCTTGCAGGGTGTCATCCCCTGGGACTATAAAATGAAGCCATGCATATAAAACTTGTGTCACCAAGATAAGGAACTGAGAGATTCAGAGATTGGAAAGGCCTGAAACTTTCTGCCTACAGCAGTGGTACTTACACTTAAGCATACATCAGAGGTCCTCAAAAAGCTTGATAAAAACACATGCTTGGCCCTAACTAGAGAATTTCTGATTTTAGAGTGGGACTTTTGGCATCCAAGCTCACCTCTCTTGCCTGTTGAATTTTCTGTTGAATGTGGCATCAGTGACAGCAGGCATCAGATCTTTTTGACAACTCCATTCCCAGAACTGACATAGTATTGTATCTGGCAAATAGAAGGCCCACAATCAACAATGGAGAAGGGAAAGAAGAACAAGTTGTCCAGGTGCAGCTCTTAGGGCTGAGTTAGAACCAGTATGCCTTAGTGCAAGGGTTTGAAGATTTCTTCATTCCTAAGTAGCCTTGACAACTGTTCTTTGTTCCTCCTGTATCCTTGTTAAAGCAAGAAGTTACAGCAGTGACTTGTTGCCTATGCTATTGTCTGGCAAGCAGATTTTCACTTTTTTATTTTTTCGGGCATTGCTTTACATGAGCTCCTGGGATTGATGAAATAGAATGTATATGCTTTCCAGGATACAAACTATCAGGCAAAATGTATTTTGCTTTTGCATTTGGGGGGCTTAATCTATAAATGAACATATTCAGTTGATCATGCAGGAGGATTTCATTTCAGAGAACTGTGGCTCTGTTGAGAATGTACATGGAATATATTTCCTCTCAGTGAGTCTTCCCCAACAATCAGTAATCACTTCACTAGGACTGGCCCCACATGTCAGCTTGAGGAGGCAGCCTTCTCCTTGAGTGAGGGAGGCCTGGGAAAGGCCAACCTATTCAAAAGGTACTGTTATCTGGAAAAGTAGGAGAGAGATTCTAAAGAGACAAATTGTGTGTACTTGGCAATTTGGCCTGTGGTAGGCTCTGAACTCTATCTCTCTGTGAAGTGAAAAATTTGGCATTAGCAATTCCAAAGAGCCATTGGAGGATTTCAGCAGCTGAAAGCTGACTGGGCCAAGAGGGTTTGCTACAGACTGCAGGAGTGCTATTAGAATTCCTGGGCTGTGTTTTGTTTTCCTGCAGGCTTGCGGCCAGAGGACCAGCCTGAAAATGCCAACAGCAGTGGGGAGCAGCTGGGGAGGAGAGCAAAAGGCTGCCCCTGCTGGGCTTAACTGCCCCCGTGTTCAAACCCCCCAGAATTCCGACAAGACAGAGACCTTCCCAGACCACTGCCCACTTGGGTTGTATATAGAGGCCTGAGCTATATCTGATTTCAATTTCTTGAGTTAATTTATACTCCACTACAAACAAACTCTTGTAAAAGCTGAGAACCAGCAAAGATAAAAAAGCTGTTTTTCTATTAGGGTTTCTTTCTTTCTTCTGATTGGTTGTGAAGTGAGGTTTGCAGTGAGAGAACTTAAATTTTGGCCTGGGAGCTCTGGAGGGCATTGGATTGGGGAGGAGGTAAGGGGCAATTTAGTAAGAGCCTGCTGGTGCTCAGCTCTGTAGTGGGGGCTTTCACTCCTATTGAGCCAGGGGAAGGGGAAGTTTTCCTTCCCCCTTCACTCCCGACTTGAAGTTTAACTGTAATTCACAGCATGATGCAATGTGGAAAAATGTAAACATGTTTATAAAAGTTGTCATTTGGCCAGCCTAGGCCTCAAAATCCAGTTAATCACTGCCTAAATATTGTCACTCAGCTAATATCTCAGTATTAAGCTATTCCCTAATTCAAGCTTTTGAATTTGTTTTGGGTATTTGGGGCGATTTGGGGTTTTATTTGCTAATTTTCGTGTGTGTGTGTGTATGTGTGTGTATGTGTGTGACAGGACATCACAATGATTATGTAGTTCAGGTTTGTTGTTACAGCTTGTATCTAGATGTCCCCCAGAAGTCTCATATGGTCATAGGTGGGGAGTTTTGAAGGTGGGTGGATTAGGGTGTGTGAATGTGGATTAGGGGCATGATACTGGGATTAAGGGTGTGGATAATGAAAGCCCCATCCTGGGTATGAGAAACACCCATCAATAGATTTGTAGCCTGGATAGAATATAAAGGGACAGAAAGAAGGTGGCTTGCTGCTGCTACTGCTTATTGCTTCCCTGTCTCCTGCCTACCCTGACATGGACTGTTTCTCCTCTGTGATGCCCTGCTGCCATGCCACCTTGCCTTGGAGCCAGCCAACAATAGACTGAAGCCTCTATAAACTGTGAGCTGAAATAAACCTTTCCTCCTTTAACTTGTGGATTAAAAGAACAAGAAAAGTAACTTAGACACTCACCGAGTACCCCAGGATCACCTCGAACTTGCCACAATCCTCCTGCCTCAGCTTCTCAAATGCTGAGATGACAGGTACACATAACCACATCAAGCTCCATTGCTAATTTTCTGAAAGTTCCATTTTTCCCATTTCAAATTGTTGCTAATTTGGGATCCAGTACAATTTTTGTTAAGCTGCTAAGAGGAATCTGACCTGGAATCATCTCTACTTCTCTGTGTTTTGATTTTCTCATTTTCATTCTAGAAATTTCATAATTGGTTTTCTCATTCTGGAATTTGAGTACTGGGCATGACAAAAACTTTTCATTTGTAGTTTAATTTCTTTTCTTTTTCCCCATTAAGTTTATTGGTACATTTTTGGTATAAAATACAGTTACAATCATCATTGGGATCTTGCACCATTACATGAGTATCTTGGTTCTTATTTTTTCCCCTTCCCTTGCCCTCCCTTGACCCCCTCCACCCTTCCCTATTTGCAAAGACCTTGTTTCCAATTTTTTTCCTCTTCTCATATTTTTTCCTTTCCAT
>NW_004624829.1:2950280-2972756 GCF_000247695.1 Heterocephalus glaber
AAAAATAAGAACCAAGATACATCATGTAAAGGTACAAGATCCCAATGATGAATGTAACTGTATTGTATGCCTAAAATGTACCAATAAACTAAATGAAAAAGAAAGAAAGAAAAAGAGCCTCAAATGGCCAATGAAATTCCCAGGGGCCCTTTGATCCATGCTATCCAATAGAAATATGAGCCACAAACACAAGTCGCACATGGAATTTAAAATTTTCTAGTAACTGCATTTAAAATATTAAATGAATGATGTCTATTTTAAGAAAATATTTTATTTAACCTAATGTATTTAAATGTCAAGAGATCAAGATAAAATCCAAGATGAACTTATCACTTAGACCTTACCACCACTTGGACCACATTGCAAGTGGCTGAGCCGCTACATGTGGCAGGTGGCTCCCATAATGGACCGCTCAGACACTCCTTTCTGAATGCCAGTGCCCGTGCTGTGCCCCCTCCTCCTCCTCAGCCACAAGCCACCTGCTCAGGCCACTGTTTAGAGAGCACATATTTTATACCACAATGGAGAAGAGAACTGTTACTAGGTTTTCTTTAGGAGGTGAGCTGAGTTGCACAGTTTATCGGTCCTGGTCCTAAGCTCTCCTAGCTCCCTGAGATAGCTATGATCTTGTTCCCTCTCTACTGTCATGCTACTGCTAAACCCTCCGGGACCTCATCTTCTTCAAAGCTAGGGACCAGAGACTTACCTTGGATGCGAAATGTAAAGGGTTGCCAAAAGCTCAGTCACCAACATCTATATTTTAATGCAATATTTTAAAAAAGTAAAATCAGTGTAAAGATCTATGATGAAGATAGTATGAATTTTTTAAATAATAAGTTCCATCAGGGCTAAGATTAAGGTAAGTCAAGTGGGTTGGTCATGGGAGAATAGGGCCCAGCCTTTCCCTTCCCTCTTTCTCATGTCTCTTAGGGTCCACAGGCAATGAGGCCACTTTCCTGGCCCACAGTTAAGTGCTCAGTAAATATTTCTGGGCAAATGAAATGAATAAGCAAAAAGGCCTTTCTCTCTGGCTCTTGTAGGCTGGTCTTGAACTCACAATGTAGCCCAGGTTGGCCTTGAACTCGCAGTGATCCTCCTGCCTCAGCCTCCTGAGTACTGGGATTTCTGGAGTACACTACCATGCCTGGCTTTTTTTTTTAATGGTTCTTTATTACTTAACATCAAATTCAGTTTTAATGAAAAGCAATGATGTATTGGTTTGACACAGTTACAATAAAAATCTCACTAGAAAAAATTGTAACTTGACAAATTGATTCTAATATTTACACTGACGAATAAGCAGGTGAGAGTTGTGAGCAAGAACACGTAAAAATAAAATGAGAGTTATTTTACAAAGCAGGAAAAAATTATTAAGAACCAAAACACTGCTTGGTTTCTGCTTATTGTCTGAGCCTTGCCTCCTAAAGAGGGCCAGGGATGTAGCTCAGTGGTTTCGCCGCCTGCTGCGCAAGTGCAGGGACCCGAGTTCGATCCCCGGTACCAAAAAAAAAAAAAAGACAAGAGTCACAGCTCCTTCAGCAGCTCCGCAGCAGCCGTGTGAGCAACTCACCCCTCCAGGGCCTGTCCCCTCCCAAACTAACCCTAGCAGACAAAAGTGTTTGAACAGTCAGCAAGGGTCTTGAAGGAGGAAAGGAGGGCGGGAGTTCCCAAAGTGCAACCTGTGGCCTGAGGAGTTCAGGAAATCGGAGAGAAGTGCTAGCCATTCCTGCCCCACAAAGCTTCAGGCCCTCTCTCCACCCCAAGGCCACCCGAGGTCCTGGCCACCTTGCTGCAGCCCCCCCATTGGCCTTCCCTTGATCCTTTCTCCTTCTAGCAGTATCTCCTGCTAGCAAAATCCCTGAGAAAATATTGAATTAGCACCACCAAGGAGAGCTCACAGACCTGCATCAGATTATGACATGAGCAAAACCCAAACCTTTATTGTATAAATCACTGAGCTCTTGGCGGTGATTTGCTGCCACAGCATAGCCTACCCTGTCTTGTCCAATAGAACACCTGGGAATAGAGGGCCAAGAGTCAAGTGGAAAAGAAGGCAAGCATCTATGAAGCTGCCCCAAGGGAAGTGATGTCGAGGGCTGGGTATGTAGCTCAATGGTAGGGCACTTGCCTAGCACATGCAAGGCCCTGAGTTCCATCCCTGGCACTACAAGAAATAAAAAAGAAAAAAAATAATCTCTAAAGTAATGAGGCAGGTTTTCCAGGAGTATATCCTCAGCTCCAAGTCAAGCACCTTAATTTATGAAGTTGCATGCAGAGGAATTTGATCAATAAAAAGGAGAAAGAATACCCTTCCTTTCTGTCTTTTCTTGTGGCTAGCTTAAGATTTAAATGTATCTGTCATCTGTCATTTAATATTCTTTCATGTGATTTAAATAAGAGGTACGTTCTATTCCAAAGCACAAAAACAAGAAAAGCCAAAGCATAAAACCAATCCTTTTTTTTTTTTCATATGGGAAAGATTTTATATCAGATGGGAAGATTCTTAAAACCCCAGCGCTACATCTTTGTGCATATCATGAGTCTACTCATTTTTTTCTTCAAGAATGAAATTTTCTTCCTGTGAGTCTATCCAGGCTGTCAAAAATACTATAAAAGACCATACATATAGTTTTCCTGACCAAATGTGCATGGGTTATAGAACATGCCAGCTATGGAATGCACTTTGTTTGAACTTTACACTCATTTCAGCCCCCAGTTTTATTATCAGCTTTTTCCATATAATTTTCTCTAAGTTTCTAGTCTGTTCAGGGAACAATTGAGAAGGTGGTGTGCAGTTAAAATTAAAATCTGCCACTTCCCACATAATATATGTAAATAGAGCAAGGCTGTTTGCATTTTTAAAGGCAGCAACTTCAAATTCTCTTTAGTATCAGAAAGTCCATGGATTAATTTAACCCAATGTCTTCCAACCCTTCACATTCCATAGGAATTTTAATTAATGTGAAGGATTAAACATCTGGACATGTGGCCTCCATCTAATATTTGCCATTGGGTACAGTTGCATATGGCAGAGTGGTTCCCTTCATCTCATTCTTGAACCTCTGTGAAAAGCAACCAAAATGGAAAATTTCTTCTGGTTCCTGCCTTGGAAAAGAATGTCCTGGTCAGTATCATCAGAATCACACTATAGCACACCAGAAGTACGGTATCCTATAACTACCTTAACTCTTAGTCTCTAGCTAAGACACTGGAACTTTATAGAGACTGCAACTTTACAGAGAACTACCGATTTTGCTGACATTCGTTTTTTTCAATTATAATTATTTAGAATGTACAATTTTGAAGTAATAGAAAATGTATTTTGTTCACTGACAGGCACAAACACTAATGTCTGTCCCTACATTTTCTCACGTCTTCTGAACATTTGGAGTCACCCTACTATTGAATATTAAATGATCTGAGCCCCCAAATTAGTCAGGTTAAGCTAGGACTTGCTATAGTAATGAATTAATCATAAATTCTCCTAGGAAGTATTCATCACTCACATAAAATCTAACATAAGTATTCTTGTTCAGAGGTTCTCCAGTTGACTTTTCTTCCAGTAGTGATTCTAGGATCCAGGACTTTTACATCTTATGATCATCCCTACTCTACTGGCTCTTCTGAATTTGGCTGCCTGATTTTAAAAAAGATAAAAATATTGAGAGTTACATGGGATGGCTCAGGGGTCAGGCCCATATTCAATTAATCAATATGAGTTTGATGAACATCTGACCAATTTCTGTCGTAGCCTCTATGCCAGGCATCAACAGATACCATAGCGTTCTCTCCCACCAGCATTTCCAAGAGCTCTCAATCACTGCATTCTGCACTTTTTAAATGTAGAATTATACATTATTAAATATACCTACATAAAGTATTCTACATCATATAACAGCAGTGATTCACAACTGAAGGTGACTTGCCTGCTCTCTAGAAGACATATGGCAATATCTAGAATCATTTCTAGCTGTCACCATGAGGGGGAAAATAGACTTCTGTCTCTGGTCCAGAGTGCAAGTAGCTTAGAAGTCATTGCTTTTCTCACACACACAAAAACTGAATGAAGTGAAACCAACAAGCCTTTCTAGATACATCAGAGTACAGAGGTCACGGGACAAACTACTGCCCCTAAATTGAGAGAGGCAGGTGGGCAGGTACAGAGATCCCTGTTTACTATCAGGAGCAGAAAAAGGAAATCATGTGGGAGCCAGTACCAGGATGAGAAAACCTAAACTTTAATCGGTGACTTACTAGAGGCTCAGGAAGGACAAACTTGAGAGTTAAAAATGCCAGATGGGGTGGGGGGAGTGTTATGGAGGGTCATGCTTTTGTTGGTTTTTACCCCTGCGATCCTTACCAGGTCCTCACAGTTAAGATGGTGAGGGGGCTCTTGATTCTGACAGAGTAAGAAAGTATTCATTTTGAAATCTGCCCAGAACACTCTGCTCTTCAGGCTTGCCCTCAAGGAAGAGCCTAACTGACATAGGAAAAAGGAAACACCCAACTCCAGCCAACTTTAGCCCTCCTGACTCACCTAAGGAGGTGCTAAGAAGCATATAATGAGGTCACAGGCCCACTGAAAGACTGAGACCTAATCACAGAACTACAGGATGCTTTTCCTCTCCCCAAACCTTACCGCCACACCTACAGGGCTCCTGTCTAATAACAAAAAAGCACAACTGAAAGAACTGCATATCTCCAACCTTACTTAATAAATCTCTAAGGAAACTGAAAGACAACAGGGGAGATAAAAACAAGGACATGAGAGAAAACTGTAACTTTTAACACCCATAGCTATAGTAAACACAGCTTAACTCCTAGCCACAAAAGGCCTATTTACCTCAGTTCCTTTTACCCACTACATCATGACTGGTTTTTGATCTAAATATTTTAAAAATCAATTTCTTTAAAAAGATATAATCCTGGGGATATTTAGCTCAGTGGTGCCACTGCCACCCTCGCAAGCACAAGGTCCCGAGTTCAATCCCCGGTACCAAAAACAGATATAATCGTAATGGAAAACGTTGAAGAATGCAGTAGATACTTCACAAAAGAAGAAATACAAATAATTAATAAATATGGGAGAGAATTTCAACTTCCAGCTAGTAATGGAATGCAAATTAAAACAAGATACTATTTTTACCTTTCAGATTGATAACATTTAGAAATTATACTACTCTGTTTTGACAACTGCAGTGACATGAGCACTTCATTGCCTTTTTTAAGCACTATAAATTTGTAAGATTTCCTTAAGAGCAATTTGGAAATATGAATCAATGGCCTTAGGAAATCATTATAAATTTGAGCCAATAGTTCTACTTCTAGGACTTGTTCTAAGGAGACCATCAGAAACACGTGTAATAATGAATGTAGAGGGCCTGTGCTCTCAGCTATGTCTATTACAGAGAAAAACTGAGAACCCAGAGGGATGGCTAAGTCAGGGCACATTTATTTAATAAACCTTTAAGCATCCATGGAAGAATATGTTTCCAAGGAATATTTAACCACATGAGAAAATGCTCAGAACATAATGTGAAAAGCAGGATATAAAACTGTATATTTCATATTCTAATTTTATACTGAAATGCATGGAGGAAAGCAATGAAAAATGTTAATAGTCTCTGTAGTGAAATTATGGGTGGTTTCTAGTTTCTTCTTTATTCTTTTTTTTTCTTTTCAGCACTTTCTCCCATGTTTCCTATAGTAAAAAGGTTTTAGCTTTATAATCAGGAAATAAACAAATGGAATGTAATAATCATTTTTAGCTTTGTCACATAGCTAGAAGGAAATTCACACTTGATTATTTGTAAAGTTGAACATGTTTTTGTCAGACCTAGTAGAGCCTGTTGGCATTAGGACTGATTCTAAGTCAGGGATCCCCAAGGGCCTGAGAAACTTTCCACACTATCACTCAGGCAACTTCCCAGTTCTTTGTGTTCCATATCGGTCTTGTCTGCGGCACAGCTTGGAAGTTGGGAATTTTTGAAGAAGTCACATGTAACTCCTCAGAAAACCTATTCGATTGGTAGCTCCATATTCTGTGAAGGAGGGGAAGTAATGAGAAGTAAAAGTAAGAGATTCCTTGAAAATCATTCATTTTACTTCCAATTGTACAGAAATAAAAAAGGTAAAGAGGAGACATGCTCCTTGGATCTGAAAGAACAAATTGATGCAGTGTCCTTTAAGGGTCACTGCTCTGTATGCAAAATGCTGTGTAACAAATCACTCCAAATCATAATAGCCAGAAAACAAAAATCAGTTGTTATTTCTCATAGTTTTCTGAAGTTTAAACAGGAGTTCTGGCTCAGAATCTCCTGACATTGCAGTTAAGACTTCAGCCAGGGCTTCAGTCACCCAAAGCCTACCAGGCACTCCAGCAGGATTCGTTTCCAAGATGGCTGGCAAACTGGTATAGGCTGCTGTCTGTAGGCCTCAGTCCCTAAGTGAAGCCCTGTCTAGTAGATACAGAGATATACTTATAGCATCGTGGTTGGCTTCCCTCTGAAGAAGCAATCTAAGGTAGAAACTACAGTGCTTTTTTATGACCTAGCCATGGAAACCACATTGTCATTTCTGCAATATTGGTGACATAGTCCAGCTCTATCCAATGTGAGAGGGGTGGCATTCTCCCAGCCTCCAGGCTTAGTTCAGGGTTTATTATATGCCAGATTTAGACCAATAAGGTGTAAGAGAACACTTTAAAAGAGCTTCTCAAAACAAAGCCTTCAGGTTCCACTGATGTTCAAAAAAGGCACCAAGAACATACAATACAGAAAGAACAGTCTCTTCAACAAATAGTATGGGTAAAACTACATATACACATGCAGAATGCTCAATATAAAAATCAACTCAAATAGATTAAAGACTTAAATATAAGGCCTGAACATATAAAACTACTAGAAAACATACAGAGACAGCTTTATGACATTGGTCTGGGCAGCAGTTTCTTGGATATGACCCCAAAAGCACAGACAAAAATACATTAATAGATTACATCAAATTTTAAAACTCCTACACAGCTAAAGAAATAATCAACAGAGTGAAGAAACAACCCAAGATTGGGAGAAAATATTTGCAAATAATATGTTGGATAAGAGGATAATATTCCAACTATACAAGGAACTCTACTCAATGACAAGAAAACAAATAACCAGGGCCGGGGATTTAGCTCAGTGGTTTCACCACCTGCTGTGCAAGCGCAAGGACCCGAGTTCAATCCCCAGTACCAGAAAAGAGAGAAAACAAATAACCCTATTTTAAAATGGGCCAAGTATCAGAATAGACATTCCACAAAAGACGACATATGAATCACCAACAGGTATATGAAAAGATATTCAACATCACTAATCATCAGAGAAAAACAAATCAAAGCCACAGTGAGATATCACCTACCCCCAGTAAGAGTGGGATTATCAAAGACACTAAGTATTGGCAAGGATGTGGAGAAAAAGGAACACTTGTGCACTGCTGGTGGGAATGTAATCAGCATAGCCACTATGGAGCACAGCATGGAGGCACCTCAAAAAATGAAAAGTAGAAGTAATGTGATCCATCAATCCCACTACTGGGTACATAACCAAAGGAATTGAAATGAGCATGTCAGATACCTGCACTCCCATGTTCATTGCAGCATTATTCATCATGGCCAAATTATAAAAACAGAAGTGCCCATTAATGGATGAATGAATTTTTAAATGGCCTTTAAAAAGCAGGAATCCCTGCCAACATAGATTAACCTGGAGGACATTATATGAAGTAAAAGAAATCAGACACAAAGAGACAAATACCACATGATCTCACTTTTATGTGAAATCTTAAAAAGGTGCACTTGTAAAAGTAGAGCAGAATGGTGATTATGATAGGCTGAAGAGAGAGGAATGGGGAGAGATGGTGTTCAAGAGGTAGAAAGTTTCAGGTAGATAGAAGTGATAAATTTTGGTGCTCTCCACAGCAGTGACTGTAGTTAATAATTATATACAGGATATTTCAAAATAGCTAAATGAATAGATGTGGTGAGAGATTTGTTAAATATCCTGATTTTCTATTCCAAAATATATACATGTAGCAAAACTTCACATCATATCCCCTACATAAATACAATAATTATTTGTTAACTAAAAATGAAGTAAGACTTTTTTAAAGAGAGCCACCTGAAAAACATGGAAAAAAGCTTTTCTCTGCTCCTCAGATGTTTTGCGGGGAGGGTCTGAGGCCCGGGTGCACTGCAGGGTCCTTTGCAGACAGAATGAAGTTATTCCTTGGAGGAGAGAGAGTATCACGAGAAAAAGTGTCAGTCTTGAGAGGGCCTGAGCTGGTCACTGCCTGCTGCTGCACTCTTCCCTTACTCGGGCCAATAAACTTCTGTACTTTTGAAGCCACTTTAAGATAGGACTTCTCGTACACAGCCGAAACCCATCTTCCTCTCTTGCAAAATGGAGATATCATGAAATTAAAAGGAATGAAAACAAATGCTTTGAAAATGAAAATAAATATTACTCTCTAATATTCCACCTGATTATATATACCAAATCAAAATTTGGGATAGTTACACTGATGTGTAAACAAGAATATTATCCAGTAGGCCTAGTCCAACATGTTCTCAACAGTGGTGTCTTAGTTACTTTTCTCGTTGCTGAGACAAAATACCCAACACTCAGAGTTAAAGGAGGAAAATTTTACTTTGGCTCACAATTTGTAGAAGTTTCGGTCCATAATCCACTGGCCCCAACGAGGGTGGTATGGCAGAGGGGCATCTCAGAGGAGAAACAGTTCATGGCAGGAAGAAGGCAGCAAAAGCAGAAAGTGGCAAGCAACCCCAGCAACCTTCTTTCTGTCTCTTTTATCTTACCCAGACTACCCATCCTTAAGGTGGGAGCCCTCACACCCAGGGTGGGGCAGCCTTACTCCTAGCATCTCACCATGAATCAATCCCAGCAACACATCCTTGATCGCAGCAGCACACACCCTAGATCCAGTCACCTCCAAAAAGCCCCACCTATGACTGCATGAGGCTTTGCGGGGACATCTAGACACAGGCCATCACAAATAGCTACCACCATGGGCTGAACTGATAATAGTTTTGTGGGTGTGACTTCAGAAGTGGTGTGGTGCCATGGGTATGGGGATCCAACTAAGGGAACGTCACAAGCACAGGATTTCTGAGCTGTAGTGAAGGACACCAAGCGAGTCCACACAAAACTGGTCTTCAACATGAGCACCAAGTGGCACAAAGAGGTCCACCACTTGTGGCCAGTGCCTGAAATGCCACTTGAGCCCCTTGATGTAAATCTGAGAGAAGGAGCACAGTGAAGGTTATCAGTCACTACAGTAGAATTTTCCCATGAATTAGTCTTTAGCCCCACCTGAGATTGGTATGGGATATTTGTGTAGAATGAGAGAACAATGATGGGATCATGAAGAGGACAAGATCCCACTGAGGTGAAGGGGCAGAGAAAAAGAGCCAGGAACCTTGAGGGCATTGGAGACAAATTTTGTGGAATCACCCTTTTGCAGATGGCAGAAAAATGTGGCTGACTCAGTTTCACCAAGAGCAATTCATTTGAATTATTTGAGAAACATGTAAATCCATGTGATGTACGCCAGACGCTGGTCTGAGTACTTTACGAACATTTACTTATTCAATCCCAACAATCCATGAAATATGTATCCCTGTTGCAGAATAGGAAACTAAGGCCAAAAGAGGTCTAGATACTCAAAATCACAGTTGGAAACCGAGGCATAGAGAAGTTAGGAAACTTGTAAATGATAGCAGCAGACTTTGAACGCAGACTAGGGGCAGGGCCTATACCATCATTTTTCAGTTTCTTTGCAGACTTGCTGCCAAATATACACTGGTGAGAAGGTTTCTTTCTGCAAAATGGTTCACTCTAGGGCTTTGTGAAGCTAGCACAAGTTTAAGTACATGTGGTAACCAGGGGTGGTTTTGCTACAGGTCTGGCCCTCAATCTAGGGATCTTGAGTTGCCACAAATTCTGGTTCTATCATCTTCAACCAGCCTGGTGAACAGCCATCACTTTGGGCTTGTTAAAAATGTAGCCAATCATAAGGGACTCAAGCCACCCATTTCCCTCTTTGCCCAAACTTCCTGATCTTCCCAGGCCTCTGCCCATCACACACCCTCCTTCCTAAACACTATCATCAGTGCTGGGGTCATTAGGGAGAAAACCAATGAAGAGGAAATGATTATAGAAGTTACATCTGCTATTCAGGCAGCTGTTCTCTTTCCTCATTAGAACAATCAATCATTTTTCAACATCATTTTTGTAACTAGGAAAGGGCTTCATTTATTCTAAGAGTAAAGAGCGGGAATGAGGGAATTAAACCCCACAGGTCTTTAGCTGATAAGATTTTTTTAATATTCTGTCCTCACCAATGACCTAATTAAGCTTTCAGAGAATGATAAACTCTCAGCTCTTCTGTCTCATTTCCATCTGTGCCCCTGCCCAGTGGAAGCTACTTGCCTCCAGTAGTGCATGACTTTTCTCTCCAACTCTCTCTAACTTTCTCTGAGGGCTTCTCTGAAACCTCAGAGTGTCATGGAGGAAGATTTTCATATTTCTATGGAATCACAGAACTGAGGAAAATTACCTTTTATAATAATTATGAGCCTTGACCGCCAGGCCACACTGACTGCCCGGGTTCAAATACCAGCTTTGCTCCTTGCCAGCTCTTTGATACTGGGCACATTACTTAGCCTCTTGCTGCCTCTGTGGCATCTTTCAAATGGAGAATACTGCATACCTATCTCATAGGATTGTCATGAAAGTTAAGTTCATTAATGTGTTCCCCCTGGCTTGACCCACCAGTGGTACATCCATGACTGTCCCATCGGGTGGCATGAGATAGTCATGCAAATACAACTGGTGGTTCAGAGCCACCCAGCAGTGAGACATACAAGTTATGGCCTCTCATGAATGTGTTAAGACTGTATGTAAAGCCCCTAAAACAGTGAGTGCCTGGCATACAGTAAATACAAAATTGTAAGCATATCTATTATTATTGTCTTTGCTGCTGCTGTGCTGCTATTGTCTATTTCCCTACCTTGGGTGCCTCTGTTTCCTCCTGAGCATCTTCTACAAACCTCCAGGGCTGGTTCAGCCCAACTATCTGCCTTCTCCATGCCTACACCCTGGCTGCCGAGAGCTTTGGAAAATCATCACACAGGTATGTGGACTGCAGAGCCATGGTTCCCACCTGCACCCACTCCTGACACTCGCTCTATATTCTCCCTGCACAAGTCAGGGTCCAAGCAGTAAGACAAAGGACAGCAGTCTTTTTAGCAGGGAGAACCCAGTATCTTGCTTAAATGAGTATTGGAGGACTAAAAAGAGCAGGAGATGCTGAGATACCACAGAGGTGGTGTCTTAGTTACTTTTGTCATTGCTGAGACAAAACACCCAACACCCAAAGTTAAAGGAAGAAAGGTTTATTTGGTTTAAAGTTTGTAGAGGTTTCAGTCCATAGTCAGCTGGCTCCAAGGCAGAGCAGCATGGCAGAGGGGCATCACAGAGGAGAAACAGTCCATGACAGGCAGAAAGCAGTGAAGCAGTAGCAGAGAGCCTCCCTTTCCCTTTAATTCCATCCAGGTTAGCAGCCTATTGGCTGGTGCCACCCACACCAAGGGTGGGGCTTCTGTCTTCAGTAAATCAATTCGGCCACACCCAATTAAACCAATTAGTGGACTGATCCAACACCACACACACTTAATCCCAGTATCACACACTCATGATCCAGCCACTTCCCTAAAGCCCCACCCATGGGCAAATGAGGCTTTTTGGGTACATCTAGAGGCAAGCCAGAACAGGTGGAAACCATGATCAACCTGAGTTTGGGGGAATAAGGAGGAGGGACTGTATTGGCTGCAGCCCAGGTCCCTGAAGGGACCATCCAGCTGGGATTGAGGTCTCTAAAGGGACACAAGGAGATGGGTTCTGAGAGGGTTGGGAAAACTGCACCCCGATGGGAATAAATGACGCCCCCAGTAAGAGGAAATCAATAAGAAGTGAACAAGAAGAATCCACCACCAGTTCAGGGCACCATGGCCATTTGCTCTTCCAATAAAGCAAACCTGTCCAGATCACAACGCTTCTTAAAGCTCTCAGTGGCTTTCTGAACATCTCGAGATGGATCTGGAGAGGAGCTTGGCAGACAGCCCCCAGCAGCCCCCACTGCTTACCAGCACTCTTAGCATGCTCCATACGCTCCTCTGCCACTCCAGGTGCCAGCCATGAGGAACACACTGCATTTTCCCAAACACCTTGGGCTTTGTCTCCCACTCAGGAAGCTCTTCTCTGTGAAGTCTTTGTTGATCACACAAACTAGGGAAGACTAGTCCTCTCCATGTGCCCTTGCTGTAAAACCCTAGCCCACTTCCTTCAGCAAACGCTATCAGGGCTCTGTCCATCCTGTTTGGTATTGCTCACTACCCAGAAGGCTGTGTACTACAAACATCTGTGGCTCCTTGTGGGGCTTTATTGTCTGCCCGCTGGAGAACATTCAGGCCAGGTGTGAGGCAAACTGAATTAAAGGCCTTCAGGGCCACCTTCAAACAATGATAAAGAAGATTTAATGGCTAACTCTCGCAGCTCCTTGGCCACTAAATAGAGAGAACTCTAGGGCACGCTTTACAGTATTTCCCAGAGTTCCCTGCAAAGATGGAATGCCAACTGCCCATAGCAGTAACTAATTTAAAATGCAACCTTGATCAGCTTTCTTCTGTTCCCTGCCTCAATTCTCTGATCTTTTCTACCAATGTTTCCTGGGATCACCTCCCACTACATGTTTACACCCAAGTTCTTCTTGCAGGACCTGTTTAATTGCCCAAAGAAAGGCACTTCTTTCATAACCCATTGCCTAGTGGAGTTTTGATTTTTTAAAGGGACTTCAACTCTCTGAGGGCCAGGATTTTGTATCATGATAAAATGATAGAATGGCAAGGAGAACTAGATGCATCACTACAACAGTTGGAGACTTCAGCACTACTCTATCATATATAAACACATTCATCAAGCAGAAAATCAGTAATAACATAGTTGAAACCAACAGCACCATCAATTGGATATAATAATAGACATCTGGGGTGTGTGTGTGTGTGTGTGTGTGTGTGTGTGTGTGTGTGTGTGTTTTACTGGGGATTCCATCCAGGGTCTTTGCAATAAACTACATCCCCAGTCCTATTTATTTACTTTTTATTTTGAGAGTCTCATTAAGTCACTATGTTGCCCGGGCAAGGCTGGAACTTGTGCTCCTCCTGCCTCAGCCTCCCACAGTGCTAAGGTTCCAGGTGTGCACTACCATGCCTGGTTTAATTGGCATCTATAGAATGCTTCAGGTAAGGCTTATGGAGCCAACACAGGGCAGGGGGCGATTATCCTTTTGCGGTGCTCCTCCAGTCTACCCAGAATGACACAACTGCAGATTGGCAACAAATTTAGGCCTGGGGTGCCCTCTAGTGTTGAAACCGTGAAAACGCACCAACTACAGACTCATGGCAAACCTGGACTTATGGCGCCCCCTTGTGTTGAAAGAGTAGAAGTGACCACCAATTCGGAAAATGTAATAAACAGCCTGTATAGAATTTTTGAAGACAGGCACAAACAAAACTGGATGATGAAAAGTGGAATAAATACCTAATTCTTTCATAAGCTAGTGCCATCATATACCAAGAAGTATCAAGAACTTCAGGACACTGAGATAGGCAAAGATTTTGTGGTTAAGCCCCTAAAGCACAAGAAACAAAAGGGAAAAGAGACAAATGAGGTTACATCAAACTAAAAACTTCTGCATAGCAAAGGAAACAAAAAAAATGAAGAAACAATCTACAGAATGGGAGAAAATATTTGCAAACTGTACACCTGACAAATGTTTAAAATATAAGGAACTCAAATAACTCAGTAAGAAAACAACCCAGTTTAAAAACGGGCAAAGGATCTGAATAGACATTTCTCAAAATAATAATCACCAGGGCTGGGGATTTAGCTCAGTGGTTTTGCCGCCTGCTGTGCAAGCACAAGGACCCGAGTTTGATCCCCGGTACCAAAAAAAAAAAAAGAAATGAGCTATTGAGGAGTGAAAAGACATGGAGGAATCTTAGATGCATATTAGTAAGTGAAAGAAGTCAATCTGAAAAGGCTACATACTGTACAGTTCCAACAATATGACATTCTGGAAAAGGGAACTATGGAGACAGTAAAAGGATTGGTGGTTTCCAGAGGCTGTGAGAAAAGAAGGAAGAATAAATGGAGCGCAGTGGCTTTTCAGGGCAGTGATATGGCATTACCTGATATGGTAATGGAGGGTATATACTATCACACATAGAACAGAATGTGCAGTCCCAAGAGTGAGCTCTAATACAAACTATGGACTTTGGATGACAATGGTATGTATTGCAAGTTCGTTGATTATAACAGATGTACCACACTGGAAGCTGTTGGTTCAGGGTTCAGCTAGATGCAAAATTGGAAGAAGGGAAAGGAAATCACGGTACGAGAGTGTTACAGTTACTAGCAGCAAAGCTAACACTTGAACCATGGCACTCTATCTCTGGTGTGTGTACATTTAACCACTATACCACCTGCCTCCCAATTTTTTTATTACCATTATTAGTATTATTTTGCAAATAGGTACATTAAAGCTCAGAGAGTCGCTTGCCAGGGTCCCAGATTTGGTGAGAGACAGAATGAATTCCAGGTTTCCTGAGCTTCTGAATGCCAGTTCTTCCTCCACTCTGTTACACTGCTTCTGCATTCTACCAAGTCTACTTCCTCACAGCATGTGGGAAGATCCAAGCATATTATCCTGTAAAGGGGGAAATTCATATTCCAAGTACAATATTCAAATACCCAAATCTTTCCGAAGCCAAACTCTTTCCTTTTCCCTTTTAATCTCGCTTTATCATTAAAATGAGAAGAGGATATTCACCAGTGCAAGTTATCAACAAATAAAAGCTGGATCTAATCTGCTGCAGGACTCCAGCCTTTGTAGCATCCCTAACTTTGGCACCAATTGCATGTATTCATGAGACACATAGGGTGAGTACAATGCAGACCAGAAGGAAACCCAAGTGTAAATGTAGCCAGCAAATGGCAAGTAGAAGAAAGTGGATTTTTCCCCACTGAAAAAGAGAAGCTATCCACTGAGGCACTAGAGAAGGTGTTTTTTTTAAATTCTAAATGCTTGTCCATCTGCAAAATATATGCTATAATTACCTGACCTACTTTTTTCCTGATAAGAGATAGCCAAGATACCCAGATATGAGGGATAGTGTCTCTGTAGAAGGCTTTTATTTGATTAGACTCTACTTTCATTTCATAGAAATATATATTTCCAAGGGCATCTCCTTCCTTGCTTTACTTTACATCCCAGCTTCTATTTCCTTCCACAAAACCCAAGGCTCTATATCTTCAAATTAATACCACAGTGCACCAGAATGCATAATTATGTGCAATCTAATTTCCTTTAGGTATGTTCACATTCAGTTATTTTATACATATTGAGAATAACTCAATATGTATAATCTTTCCTTTGAATTTTAAAGCTGTTAGTTCAGTCTGCTCTAAGATAAATTAGACATTATTCCTAAGGCTTAGTGTGCTCTGGTGAACTACCCTAAGACCCCAGGGTTTCAAACAAATGTCTTTCTTTTTCTCCTTTCAGAAAAATAAGGTGGGCCCAAAGTGTGTCCCTTGCTATTGTCATTTCTTATTATTTCCTTTCATCCCTAGAAAATATCCCAGTTCGGCATGATCCAATGCCTCAGTCATTGGCTGAGTGATGTTTGCTTAAGTAACAGCCTTTCCCAGATGACTGATGCTAGCTTCAGGTCAAAACATAATGAAACTAAAGAGTGATCAGTGTTCAGAAATCACTGGAGTCTTGCTGGGTATGTAAGCATAATGCAATTTCATTGTATCCTCTGATTCATAGCAAACCTGAGAGGAAGTTGGAAAGGGCTATTCTTTTCTATTTGCTTGTTTTGGAAGTTTTTGGGGAACAGAAGTTTCTGAAGGCTGAGAGTGACAATGAAAAATGAAAAAGGAATGATGTGTGTATTCATGTTTGCATGTGAGTAATTAGACATCATGCACAAACGTCATAGTAAATATCTTGCTTCCAAAAACAACTCCAGGGGAGAATATCAAAGATAATAGAACTTAACACTTATTATAAAACCTAAGGCAGATTTTATCATCTGGGAGAATGTAACCATCTTAAGGAATCTGGCAAAAAAAAATAAGCTTGAAGGTAACATAGTACTTCCTTTTGATTTTATCCTAGTATACTTCTATCAAAGCATTCAAATTATGAAAAGTCAAAGTTCATTTAAAATCCATATTTTCATTCCACATAAAAATACGTATGATCACATTAAATATACTTGGCATATCTGGAACCAACCATATAAGGAGTCTTACCCAGAAAACCACACCTTTCTATTCACTACTAAACTTAACATTCAAATATATGTACATGAAGCAAAAATCATTCCCTTCCTGTACAAGTTGTTCTACAATTTTCAAGGCACTTTCCCACAAATGATCTCCTTTCATCTTCATAATACCTGTGGAACGGAAGGGCAGAAGTTATTCGCATCATTTTACACTTGAAGAAATGAGATCCCAGAGAATATAGTGGAAACTTGCCAGTTGTTCACAAAATTGTCCCTTTTCCCTTTGGGCATACAGCAATACTACATTTCCCAGAATGTCCTAAGGTTAGTTATGAATATGAGATGTGTCTTGCCTGATGGAATGTGGATAGAAGTGATGTGTACCACTCCAACGACTTACCCAGAAAAACCCTCCTGTATAAGCCTCCCTTCCTCCTCCCTCGTTGCCTAGATAAATGAAGATTAATTGAAGGACTAAGACAACTGCGAAGCCCCAAGATGGAAGAAGCCTGAGTCAACACTAGGAGGGTAGCTGTCCAGGAAAGCCAGCCAGCCAGGAATATATATTGAATTTTTCCATGAATAAGAATTGCATTGTTTTAAGTTACTGGATTAAGCTATAGGATACAGTACAGTGCCTCACATATGGTTGGTTCTGGTAAATTAATGAATATTAAACTAAACACCAGAAAAACAGTTTTGTTCTAGTTTTTAAAAATTAGCTGTATAACACTGAGTAAATCATTTAAATTTTCTATATCAATTGGAGTAACTGCTACAGCAAATAATTTAAAACACTGTAGTGTTTAAAATTATGACAGACAAGTCACACACAAACTTTTTGTATCTCTCAACTCTGTGAGGATCTCCTCCTTCTGCTTCTTACATATGTTCTTCCAATAGTCACTTCTTCAAAGATCCCAGCAACACCCAAATACAGTGACAGATACCAGCTATACTGATCTAAGGGGACTCATATCTGAAAATTATCTCTCCTGAGTTCCCTTCCTTCATGATAATACAATCAAGAGTTAATAAACCACGTATTTTCTACTGATGAGATAACCTCAAATAGACTTCTTTAAAAAGAACCTGATAAATGAAACTGCCAGAAGATGCAGAAAACAGGAAGTGACTGAAGTACCATTCGGTATGGGGCATTAACAGATAATACCAAGGAACCAGAGGTCAGAGGGCAATGCCAAGGCAAGCAGAAGTAGGGATTCCATTGGGTGAGAAGTACTAGGAAGAGGAAGCTTCCACCAGACAGGAGAGGGAGAGGCCAGCAGTTGTTCAGGACCCTGGAGAGCTCCCCGTGAGCATCTTTGTGGTCAGAATGTTTACTCTGAGATCCAGTTGGGTAGTTTGCCCCTTTTTCTGAACTTCCTAGTTGATAAAGAGGTCTTGTCCCCTATATGAATGTCTTAGTTTCTGTGGAACAGGACACACATTCTCGTTCTTTCTAAGGAGTTCAAGGTATGTGTTCAATGGGTAACTTGAGGATGTCTCATCTAGCCCTACTGAGAACCACGTGAGATGCACACATCTGAGAAAATCTAGAAAAGTACATACTCTGTGATAGTTGATTATGTCAACTTGAGTAAGAAACACCCAACTAAATTGGATCAGCATAGTTCTGGGTGTGGAAGACCCACCTTAAGGAAGATTGTCTCCAGAATGGTATAAAAAGGAAATGAAGAAAGAAGGCTCACTTCTGTTTATTCGGAGAAGCTCCACTCTTCACCTCCGCCTTGGACGTTGTCTCCTGTTTCCAGCACAGACCCTTTAGCCTTCCATTACAGACCCTTCGGCCTCCTGATACAGACACACACAGGACACTACAGTGGCCCTGGGCCTTCAACTGGATCTTTCAGATCTCCAGCACAGACAAACCTTTTAATTCTTCCACATCTGACTCTGTGGGCAGCTATTGTAGGCAATATTGTCAATTCTTATTGCATTAAGTCTGTTACTCTAGTAAGCACTGACTGATACATACTCAAAGGACATCTTTAATTGATTGTGTTCTAGACCTTTAATTCTAGACCTTTACTTTTATTGTGTTCTAGATCATTAATTTATTGTGTGTCTCTCTTCTAGGTTAGAAGTTGGTGCTTAGATGTGTCTGAGCTCCAAATATCTCACCCTAATGAAATCTTGTTACTATAAGAACCACATTGTTAAGCCCTATGAACCTAACAAGAGATCTCTTAAATTGCAGGACCCTTTCTTCCTGAAGGTGTGTTTTCAAGCAAGTAAACGTGTATTCTGTGAAAATTGATTCTATAGGAAAGTAATTTGGAGAAAATTTGAATAAAAATACTTGAAGTGCCTTTTATATATTTCTCCTCTCATTATAAAGTACAATGTGATAAATATCTTCAGGTATGTAACATTTTCTGCTCTTGGGATTTTTCTTCTTTGTAGATGTGTTACCCAAAGCATTATTCCTAAGGTAAAGGGCTTGAATAATGTTGTATCTCTTCATGAGTAGGGCCAAATCCAATTGAGATTGTTCAATTTTACTTTCATTAATAGTGTATAAAAGTATCAATTTTTTGTACTTGATACTAATTTTTTGTGTTCTTTAATGACTAGCAGCTAGAACTCCTTTGATAAAGTAATTATAGTAGATACTCAATAAAGGTTCTCAATAAATGTTTTGGTTTGAAATGAAAGGTGTAACACAAGTATGTGGGAGAGTGTTACCCCCATATATTTCTGTGCTAAGTACAGTTCCTCATTTGGAATTGCTTATTATATCTTTTATTCTTTATTATCGGGTTATAAATGTTTGCATTTAATTTGTTTAATCTATTAAGCCTCTGTTTTCCATGGTTTTTTTGTTTGTTTGTTCATTTGGGTTTTTTGGTACCGGGGATCAAACTCGGGTCCTTGTGCTTGCACAGCAGGCGGCAAAACCACTGAGCTAAATCCCCGGCCCTGTTTTCCATGTTTTTAGAAGTATTTTCCCTGTGTTGTGTAATTTCTTATATACACAATTTTAATTTTTTGTGTGGTCAGATCTGTCAGTCATAAGTGTGATGTTTTATTAAAGTTTATAAAACTTATGAAGAACTCTGTAGACCTCATAAAATTCATAGTTTTTCCTTTTGGATTAATTTTTTATGTATAATTTATCCATCTGGCATTGTGGTATGAAGTGTGGGTCTAAACTGACTTTTCTATAATTTAGTGATAGATATTCCAATATAATTTATAGTCTAATCTTTTTCCCTGGTGTCCTTTCATTTTTACCAATGGCTCTTACAACATGTGCAGATTGAAATAAAATAGGATGTTTCAAATCTCATGAAAAGAGGTAACGTGAGATTAGGTGGAATTATTTAACCATTTCTTGCATGGATTGATCCACCCTGTTCATGAAGGGTTTACAATCTTGTTGTCAAAAGTCAAACTTTTGGCTACACCCTTCATGTATTTGAATATAACAACTTAGCAGCCTTAAAGTGGATGCTGAAATTTCACTTACATAATTCAGATGTGTAGTAAAAATGTAGTTTCTTTATTTCTTATCCTAATATATTATTTTTCACAAATCCTAATGTCACATATTTCCAAGCCCATGTACTTCTTTGGCTAGAGTCTACATCAGTGAAGGGAAACTTTTTAGAGCTTTCATTGATAACAAACAACCATGAATGTCTATATTCATAGGTTCACCATGAATGGTCTAGATATCGGGTAGTTATGTAAAATATTGATCTTGGAGGGGTGTGCTTGAACTCTCTGGTACTGTGGACCCCTGATGCCTTTGAGGTCAACATCTCCAACTGGTGAACTTATGGTCTGTTTGGGGGTTTGACTCAGTGTTCTAGAAGAGTATTGGTCCATTCCTTCTAGTGGCTTCAATCTCATCTCTAAAAATCCCCGAGCCTCTGTTACAGCTTCTTTCTCACTCCATGTGAGAACAGTTTATCCTTATCCCCTTCTCCAAATTGCTGTGCCCTATCATAGCCAGCCTCATACCGGCTTCCTAGCTCCCATATAGAATCCATACTACATGAGAACTAAGGTTGACTCAAGAGTACCAACCAGATCCCCGCTGTGGAACAGGAGTCCACAATCCTTGGGCCATGAACCAGGCTTCCCAGGAGCAATTAAGTAGCAGGCAATTGAGGAAAGGTTCATCTGTATTTACAGCTGCTCTCCATCACCCTCATTACCATCTGAGCTTCATCTCCTATCTGATCACTGGCAGCATTAGATTCTTGTATGAGCACAAACCCTACTGTGAACTTCACATGCCAGGGATCTAGGTTGAATGCCCCTTATGAGAATCCAATGCCTGATGATCTGAGGTAGAGCTGAGGCAGTGATACTAGCACTGGGGAGCTGCTGAAAATACAGATTAACATTAGCAGAGAGTTTGACTGCATAAAGACCATAATAAATAAATTGCTTGCAGACACATATCAAAACTTTATCAGTGACTGGCAAGTGCAAGCTGCATCTGGTGGCAGGCTTTAGAGTGGCAAGTGAGTTGATGTACTTCATTTGCATAGTTGCATCTGATGGAAGGCTTTAAGTCAGAAGCTGACATTTATTTTATCTGCACTTTTCCTCTCCATTATTTTATTGGCCACTTTATCCACACTTCCTTCCCTCACTGTGCACTTACCATCAGTCACAGTTTTGATAAGCCCACAAGCTAAGCCTAGACAAAGTGAGGAAAAAACAAATGTCACTAGAGAGCTTCTTTGAAAAGAGAGAAATATTCAATGATGAGACACAACAAGACTCGAGTTTTAACAACAACAAAAAGGCCACAGTTAAAAGATAATACCAAGAGTTCTACTTAAATTACAGGTTCATTGCAACAAATGATTCACATTCTCCAAGCCCACTTTGTAAAAGATATGGTGACCACTATCCAACAAAATCACCAAACCTTCAAAACTGCTTCACCACATGGAGACAAGGCACAGTGCAATAAAAGACAAGCCTTTAGAGGGTTATTTTTCATTAATTTTATTGGTACATTTTAGGTATACAATATGCTAGCATTCATTATTGGGAATTTGGAACTTATCATAATATATCTTGGTTCTTATTTTTCCCCATTCCCTTCCCCTCCATTCAACCATTCCACCCCTTCCTATTTACAAAGACTTTGTTTCCATTTTTCCCTTTTCTCATATTTATTCCATTCCCTTCTTTCCTTTCCCCTACCCCCCTTCCTCTTCCCCTTTGGATCATTTCTGCCTATTTCACATTATCTATTATGCATTCTGATCATTATATACACTTTCAGTTTCTCACACTAGCAAAACTATTCAGTATTTACACATATGTGTCCTATTTATTTCGCTTAAGAGTATCACCTCAATGTGCATTCATTTAGCTATAAATGTCTCTAGTTTCTCATTTTTTATGGTTGAAAAGTACTTCATTTTATTTTTTTAAAACACATTTTCTTTATCCAGTCTCCAGTTGATGGGCAATTGGGCTATTTTCAAGTTTTAGCTATTAAAAACTGTGCCACTATGAACATGGGTGCACATATATTGCTGGGGTATGATTCTTTTAATTCTTTGGGGAAGATACACAGCAGGAGAATAGCTGGGTCAAATGAGACCTCTAATCCTAGTTTTTTGAGGTATCTCCATGATGATTTCCACAGTGGTTGCACCAGTCTACACTCCCACCAACAGTGGAGAAGGGTTCCTTCTTCCTCACAGCCCCGCCAGCATTTGTTATTGGTTGATTTCTTGATAGCAGCCATTCTTCTGAGGTGAGGTGGAATCTCAGCATTGTTTTCTTCTGTATCTCTCGAATGACCAGTGATGTTGAACATTTTTTCATGTGTTTATTTGCTATTTCTACTTCTTTGTCTGACAAATGTCTGTTCATTTCAGATGCCCATTTTTGGATTGGATCTTGAAATTTGGGAGGTCTGACTTTTTAAAGTTCTTTATATATTCTAGATACCAGACCTTTGTCTGAGTCTTTCTCTGCTCTGGGGATCAAGGTGATGTTTGCTTCCAGGAATGAATTTGGGAGTATTGCTTCCCTTTCAATTTCATTGAAGAGTTTAAACAGTA
>NW_004624829.1:2993306-3026768 GCF_000247695.1 Heterocephalus glaber
AGTTTCTCTAGTGTGAGAAACTGAAAGTGTAAATAAGGACTAAAAGGTATAATAGATAATGTGAAATAGGAAGAAAAGGGGCAAAGGAGAAGGGGAAGTGGGAGGGGTAGGAGAAAGGAAAGAAGGGAATGGAATTAATGAGAAAATGGAAACATTTCTTTGTAAACATGGAGGGATGGGGGGGTTGAAGGGAGGGCAGGGGAAGGGGGAAAAATAAGAACCGAGAGATCATGTAAAGGTGCAAGTCTCCAATGATGAATGTCATTATACTGTATACCTAAAATGTACCAATAATTAAAATGAATAATTGATAATGTGAAATAGGAAGAAAACGTCCAAAGGGGAACGGGAAGTGGGAGGGGTAGGGGAAAGGAAAGAAGGGAAAGGAAAAATTATGACAAGTGGAAAAAATGGAAACAAAGTCTTTGTAAATAGGGAAGGGTGCAGGGGTGAAGGGAGTGCATGGAATGGGGAAAATATAAGAACCAAGATACATCATGTATTGTAAATGTAAATGTATTGTATACCTAAAATGTACCAATAAAAGAATTTTTTAAAAAAAGAATTTAAAAAAAGACTCTGTTAGCTTACAAATAAATCTGACTTATGAACAATTCTCCCAGAATGGAACTTGTTCACAAGTCGGGGACTTACTGTAATGACTCACTGTGGTACGCAATCCAGCTTTTTAAGTTTACTAATGCTGAAAACAAGACAACAATGCTTGTTTTTGTGCAATATTTTTTCAGGAGGATATACATGAAGATATGTTATGTTCATTTTTGTTGCCAATCAATACCACAGCTGCAGAACTATTCAAATTGCTGAATGATCACATATCAGGACAACTAAATTGGTCATTTCATGTAGGTATACTCATGGATGGAGTGGCTCCCATGAATGGATGGATTCCTGGTTTCACTACTCAGGTCCAAGAGGTCACTACTGAATGTGAGTCTATACACTGTGCCATCTATAAAAAAATGCTGGCTAGCTAAAAATGTCACCTAGCCGGGGATTTAGCTCAGTGGTTTCAGCACCTGCCTCGCAAGTGCATGGTCCTGAGTTCGATCCCCGGTACAAAAAAAAGTCACCTAAACTTTATGTTTTACAGGATGTGCTTAAAATTGTCTACCATATTAAAGTATGTCCCCTTAATTGGCGTCTGTTCATGTAGGTTTGTGACATGATGGATGGAAAATATACATCTTCTTTTATACACAGAAGTGAAATGACTTTATAAAGGTAGTCACTGACTAAAGTTTTTGTTTTTATTGTTTTGTTTTGTTTTTTTTGTTTTTTGTACCAGGGATCAAACTCAGCACCTTGCACTTGTGAAGCAGGCATGGTGCCACTGAGTTAAATCCCTGGCCTCCTAAAGTTTTTGAATTATGAGAGCTGCTTTGAGATTTCTTTTAGAAAAACAGTCACCACTGGTAGCACATTTCAGTGACACAGGATGAGTTGCAAAACTTGCTCATTCACATAACATATTCAACAATGAACTCAATCTGTCACTTAAGGGGACAATGGCAACTGCATTCAAGCCAGCAGAACTGCATTATTCAAAGCCAAAATGGGGAATTATGGAGGCAACAAGTGAATACTGGAATTTTTGACATGTTTCAAACATTAGCAGAGATTTTGGAAAAGACTGAGCCAAGGCCTTCTTTATTCCAGCTTGTACTTAATCACCTATCTCAGCTTTTAAAAGAGTTTGAACATTACTTCCCAACCACAAAAGACCCCAGAAGTGAGAAGGAATGGATCTGTTACTCATTTGTGAATAAACCAGGTGAATTGACTTTGTCTATGCTAGATCTCAAGTGCTTGAGATCACAAATGACAGTGATCTTAAATATATGTTTGAGACAACTTCAAATCTCCATACATTCTGGATTAAAGTCAAGGCAGAATATTCTGAGATTGCCATAAAGCAATTAAAAATCCTGCTTCCATTTCCATCATCCTACCTTTGTCAAGCAGGATTTTAGGCAGTGATAGTAACCAAAATAAGATTATGGAGTAGACAGGACATAAGCAAAACACTTCAGGTGTCACTGTCTCCCATCACCCCCAGACGGGACCATCTAGTTACAAGAAAAGCTCAGGGTTCCCATTGATTCTGTGTTATGGTGAGTTGTATAACTGTCTCATTATATGTTATAATGTAATAATAGAAATAAAGTACATAATAAATGTAATGCACTTGAATCATCCTGAACCCTATCCTACCCGTCTTTGGGAAAACAGTCTTCAAAAAACCAGTGTCTGGTGCCACCCAGTCCTCTGCTGTTATAGAGGACACTATTGGTTTTCCACAGTGAGTCTATTTACCACCAATTCATCCCTCCCTCCAGCTATTGGGTATTGGTTTCTAATGGCTTACAGATGTTTCTTTCTCTGAAGAATTTCACCCAGCTGAATGAGATCCACTTCTGCCCAGAAAGTTTTAATCACTTCCTCCTTTGGGGTGCACCCCACAACCAATGACTCAGTGCTACAGGAGTGTAAATTCTTATTGCCTCAATTGAAACAACTCTGTGGAGCAATTCATGCCACAGAACTCTTTGTGGGATTGGGCTAAGAACATATCCTTACTTAGAACCTTTCCCTACTGTGTTCCTCTTTCCTCCCTCCCTGTCTTCTCAGAACATTCCACTACTGAATAGCCTATACAAGAACCCCTGTCTCCAGCTCTGCTCCCAGTGAGGGCTTCCTAAAACGTGCACTATGTCTGATAATGCCTCTCTTTATGAGGATGGACAATCCTATTGCCTTGGTATGATTTATTCTGACTGACATCTCTTTTTTCTACAGTGCAATGTATGTTACATATTAACCTTTTGTGGTGATGTTTCTGAGTATTTCATTATATTTCTTTGGTCTATTTGAAAAAATAATATACTGCCTTTTTTGTGGTACTGGGGATTGAACCCAGGGCCTTTGCACTGAGCTACACCCCCAGCCCCTTCTTTATTTTTCATTTTGAAACAACGTCTCACCAGTCTCCCAGGGTGAAAGGATTATAGCATGCCTTACCATCCCTGGCCATATACTGTCTTACTATGGATCTGTGACAGTATTGTTATATACTGGATCAAGTCCTTCTGTCTTGTTCTCCTGTTTGAAAAGAGTGGTAGCTATTCTTGGAATTTTGCATTTCCTTACATATTTTTAAATCAGTCTATCAGGTTCTATCAAAAATGTATTAGGGAGCCGGGGATTTAGCTCAGTGGTTTCGCCGCCTGCTGCTCAAGCCCAAGGACCTGAGTTCAATCCCGGGTACCAAAAAAACCACCAAAAACAAAACAAAACAATGTATTAGGGCCGGGGATTTAGCTCAGTGGCATGTGCCCTGCGTCAAAAGTGCAAGGTCCTGAGTTTGATCCCTCGTACAAAAAAAAAATGTATTAGAATTGTGTTGAATTTTGAGATAAATTTGTTGAGAATTGTCATCTTTTTTCATATTTACTGTGGTAAATCTCCCCTTTTCATCATTTCTTTAATGTCTTAAAATAAGGTTTGATCATTTGTCTCTAAAGGTCTTGCACATATTTGATGAGATTTATTCTTAGGTATTTGATATTAATTTCACTTTGTTACTGGTATGAAAAAATATATTGGATTTGGGGATATTGAGGTTTTACATTCAAGGACTGCTAAATTCTCTTATTAATCCAATAGTTTATCTGTCAGATCATTTCCATTTACTATTAAAATACTCATATCATCTTAAAATAATGACTATTTTCTGATTCATTCTTTTCTATTCTTAGGATATTTCTTTTTCCTTCCTTGTCTTATGTATTGGCCAGAATAATGTTCACAGTGTTGAATAGCATCATTCTTTTGTTCCTGATCTCCAAGGGTAACTTTTCAACATTTTATCATTTAATATAATGTAGGACTTCTGGAAAGTGAAAAAGTTCTCTTCTTCTCCTAATTCTCTAAGTGTTTATCATGAATCCTTGTTTAATATTATTGCATAAAGTCTACAACTATTGAAACAGTCATGTGAGTATTTTCTCTTACTCTGTTATATCCCAAATTATACTGTTTGATTTTCTAATTTTGAGTCAACTTTACTTCTCCAAGTGAAAATCAGATTGGTCTTTATCATATTCTACAAACATTCCTATATATGTCTTCTGGTACATTGAGTACACGTATCTTTTGGCTTTTATGTATAGAAGTGGAATTGCTGGATAATAGGGTATGGGAGTTGGTTTTAAGAAAAAGATTGAGTTTGATTTCAGATGTAGTGAGTCAAAGCTTTGGGAGACCCCTAGGGGAAAGTGCTCAGCAGGAATTAAAAATGTAGGCCTGGAGTTTGGGTAGAAGCCAGAGGTGTGGATTTGGAGTTATCAACATGAAGCTTATATGTGAAGTCATCAGAATGGAATGTTCCTTGTAGGGGAAGATCAGGGAAGGGAAAGAACTCCAGATCAGCACTTGGAAAACACCTGTAAGTAGGAAGCAAGATGACAAAGAGCCAGGAAAGATAAGGTGGGAGGAAAACTGGGAGAATACCAGGCTTCCAACACTACAGAGATAATAACTGTAAGGAGATCCTTAGATTTGGTGTAAGGTGACGGGGGCCATCACATTATTTTCTTGCTCGCTGCAGCTGCTCCTACAACAACTGCTGGTGCTTTTTTGTTTTCTTGCTTTTACTTTGTATAAAGTTCTTTGGATACTTTTGGGGCCATTCCAATTTGCAGAACTATTATCACCCTGGCAGGTGCTAAGAACATTCTCCACCACCCCACAGAAATACTCAGGACAGAGTACTTAATGAGCACTTCCTAATTATAGACCCATCAGTCAAAATTATGACCTCCAAAATAGCAGGCTTTCAAAAGTCAGCTGAAGGTGCATATGTCACAGGACAAAGCAGTCACACAAATGAAGAGGGGGAAAAAAGTTCCCTTTAAAACTCTTTGCAGATTTGGGTATCTTGGGTTTCATGGCTTGATATACTGAAGCTCCATTTATGCTACCTCTTGCACCTTTTGTCAACACTAATCCAGGCTCCTTTTTAAATACTGCGGATAAAAAAAATCATGAAAAAAGAGAAAGGGGGAGGAGGATCAACCAAGTTCTGTGGATAAAACACTAGAGAAAGTATCAGAAGACTTCTTTAGTTTACCTCTATTCTCTGTGAGCAGGATGTAAAGCAACATATTCACTGTATGTTACTAGGTGCACAGCAACAACTCTCAGATATGTAGTGGATTACTCTACAGGACATGTATTTATCATCATTTACTCTATTCCAAGTAAAACAAAGACAATTAAACTTGTAGAAACTGCCTCACCAGCAACGTAAAAACATAAAAGATCAAAAGGCAATGGAGGGGCCGGGGATTTAGCTCAGTGGTGCTGCCGCCTGCCTCACAAGCACAAGGTCCCTGAGTTCCATCCCAGTAACCAAAACAAATAAACAACAAAAAGGTACACCTAAAACATAATGACACATATAAGCCAAAATAAAAGATATACTAGACAAGTAATAACAAAATTAATATCAGGCAAAACAGAATTTAAAGGAAAAAAATCTTAGTAGGAATAAAGCAGGACCTGACTTGACAATAGAAAGAGCAATGAATAAGAAGCTATACCAATTTTGAACCTATGAGTACTTAAACTGTGATTTCAAAAAATATAAAACAGGGGCCGGGGATTTAGCTCAGTGGTTCCGCCGCCTGCCTCGCAAGTGCAAGGTCCCAAGTTCGATCTCCAGTACAAAATATATATATAAAAAACAGAATTTGTATAACAGACTTACTATCATAGGAGATTTTGCTTAACTTTTCTCAAAAAGTTATCACTAAGGTGGGTAATAATATGCTTAGTAAGAACATCCAACTAAAAACACAGCTTTAACTTTTTTTATACATAGCATTATACTCAACAAATAGAGAATACATATTCATTTTGAGATTATATTAAATACTTAAGAAAAACCTGACCAAGTATGAAGTAGTCTATAAAGAAAATCGCTCCAAATCTATAGGATATTGACCTTACATTACAGGTGGAGAGAAATCTACTAATACTGCTGGCTCTTTTAGTTCAAGACTGAGTCAATCTCAGCCTCCATATGACCAAGTCAGGAGCAGATGGCTACCTGACCCAAACTGAGATCATGTCAGATTCCAAGAAGGCTTTCTCGTTAACCAGAAAACATGATACAAACTAAGTCATTGGAAATTCCATATTTTAGAGTTCAGAAACAAAACCATTTAAAAACATTACAGTGAGAAATCAGCATTAGTTTTATTTTCTAGTTGACTGCTCTTCTTTGCTTCAATTTTCTATCCAGCTGAAAACTGTGAAATCATTTCTACTGCTACCTTCCATTACTCTTGTGCTTTCAGATATTACTGTAATTCATTTGATCCTCGCAATAACCCTACAAAGTAAAGATGGTATTATCATTCTCCTTTATGAAATGCAAGTAAATGAACCTGCTTCTTGTTCATCATCAGAAAAAAAATTGGTGGCATGTCAGACTGTGTTGAAAAATATGTTATTCTGGGTATCCAAAAGCATCTTTATAACACTCACCCATCCCCCTAACCTATCAGCACAATGCCCATTTTGCTCCCAGGGAAGCATACTCAAAGTGCTGGGAATTAATACTCCCTGTGTTAGTCAGCTGTCCTTTACTGTAACAAAACACCTGAAATAATCAACTTATAAAGAGAAAAGGTTAACTTTTGTTCATAGTGTTGCAGATTTCAGTCCATGCTTCACTGTACTTTTGTTTTAGGGGCACGGCATTATGGAAGGACAGAGCAGAATTGCTCACTTCATGGCCAGGAAGCACAAAAGAGAGAAGGAGAGCTTGGGATCCCACTGTTTCCTTTCAGAACACACTCCCAATGACCTAAAGATCTCCCACTAGGCCTCACCTCTTAAAGTTTCCACCGCCTCCCAATAGCACCAAATTGCAGACCAAACATCTTAGTCACTTTCCTTGTCACTGTGACACAATACCTGACACATACAACATGGAGGAGAGGTGTTTTTGTGTGTGTGTTCTCACAGTTTCAGTCCACAGCTGGCCAGCTCCAAGGCAGAAACAGCATACCAAAGGGGCACGGGAGCCAAAAAGCAGTTAAACCCATGGCATCAGGGAAGCAGAGAGAGAAAAGAAGAGCCAGGGATGAGAATACACCCTTTTAGGTTACACTCTTAGTAACTCGCCTCCAACTAGGCCTCACCTCCTAACAGCACATTTAACTATCAACTTATCAGGAATCCACTGATGAGAATAGCACCCCCATGATCCAATTACTTTCCAAAACTCCACCACTGAACACATGAGGCTTTGGGGGGACATTCTAGATCTAAATTTAAATACAGTCTCTAAAATAGAGGCTTTAGGGGAAACATCTAAACCAAAGCACTCCCCAGTAGTCCTCAGCGCAAGCAGTGACAGGTTTTGGAATATAAATCCTTCTGCTTCCTCACCCACAGGTGAGATAAAACCAAGGCAAATTTTCTATACTGCCTCTTAGAGTTCTTCAGCAGGTATAGGATCCAGTTCACCTCATTTGCCCACTTCCTACTAGTACTAACTATATTACCTTTATCTCTAATGATTTGCATCTGAATCTTTGTCTTGGGATTGGCATGTATGGGAACCAAAACTAAGACAATATTTCATTCAGAAAAAAATGATAGTGTGTCTTGCACAATTTCTACTTATTGCTTAATGTCAGAGATAATTAAGTCCTTACTTTTTTGGGTCTTCTGAAATGTAGAGTTTGTGGTAAAATGTAACCAATGAACATGTTATTTAGTGAGCACCCTCAGTGTGCATAGCTGGATAGTGATGGCCTTCTTGACAACAGAACAACACAGAGCAATGCTATGCAAGCTACTGAAGAGGTAAAAGGAAGAATAGACTCTTTAAGGTTGGTATTTACAACTAGACTTAGCAAGGGTGTAGGGTCAGGGAGGGGCTAACAACCGCTCCCGTTATAGGCATTGCAAGTGCTTTGCCTGTGTATACTTCAGAAAGCAGCACAGTTTGAAGCTCCAAGAGCTGCTATGCACTACAGTGGGGTTTTGCATGGCTCTGATTCCACATTGTTTCCACCCCCAGGAAAGACTGGCCTTCCCGTGAATACCTTCTGTAAAAACGATGTCCTCGCCCACTCTCTGTAATGTCAGAGTGAGGCCTGATTCCAGACTGCCCAACTCCACAACTTGCACCATTTTTGGAGGAAATTAAGAAACATTTCTTCTGCCTTTTATTCTCTTCAAGATGATTTGCAACCATTCATTGTGCATTACTTACAATGACCCTATGAGGCAATGCAGGCGAAATCAGGGAGATTTCTGGATGGGTTACTCAGTCAAAATTACCACTTCCAGCATCCTCACCCCCTTCTTTGGACAGAAGAAAGTCTCTGAAGATCATACCAAATCTTCCTTTGAAGTGACAAGACAATGGAAAATAGTTCAAAGGGATATTTTATTTTCTAAAAGAATTTAAGATCTTGCTCCACCACTCTGTATTTTAAACAGCTTTATAAAGACTTTGGAGTTATATTTATGTTATTCCTTCTGCTTTATAGCCATGTTTTTAAAGGCCAAATCCATTCTAAGATAAATAAGGCTTTATCCCTAGTAAATTTGACTTTAAGTTCTTACAATGCATGGGTTCTGTCTCTGAGACCATTGTTTTTCATCTCCATTGGGATAATATCCTCTTGTCTAAACAAACAAAGAATATATAAAAACTGTGGCAAGGCACAAGGGATAAAATGGGTAAGTAACTAAGTGAAATGATGGATGTGTTAATTTGTTCCACTATAGTACATATATAGTCTGCCCAAGAAATGTATATACCAGGAAAAGAAAAACTTGTATAAATATTTTAATACTAAGTTTATTGAGACATCATGAGATAACCACAAGTTACCTTTGGCCTCTACAATTACAAGAGGCACTCAAAATGTTGGCCATGAGCTTCCAGATATTTATTACGGTGAAATGCTGACATTTTTTGGCAGACTCTGTATATGGTTTTTTATTCCTTAAATATGTGCAATAAAACATATTTTTAAAAAATACTGTGAGAGAAAGAAGAAAAACAGAAGGAAGAAAGCAATTAAAATAACAACTAGAAGAGAACATCCCTTGTTCTTTCTTGTATATATTCCAGAAAGTGGCTAGTGTAGGGCCAAGGGTTCTTGGTCACTTATAACAAGAATAGAGACTCAGCAGGGTCTTATGTGAGTTATACTTACCATCACAAATCTCTTCTTTTTAATTTTTCATTGTTTTCAAATTTCACATTTCATATTGGAAGTCATCTTGGCTAGAAATGGGAGAGGGATTGTAGACTCATGGCCTTCAAGGGGCAAATTCCTTTTTATGCAAAACAAATCGTATTTGAATTTTCAATGTATAAAGCTGATTTAAAATTGGTACTTTGGAAGGGAAGAACGATAGTAGAGTAAAAGCCTCTCTAGGACCTGGAATCGAGACACCTAGAAAACAACAACTTATGAAGAGAAAGAAAAGAAGAGCTCCAACAATCAATAAAGAACAGATAGGAGGGCCAGGGAATTAGCTCAGTGGCGCCACGCCTACCTGGCAAACACAAGGTCCTGAGTTTGATCCCCTGATCCCTGGTAAGGGAAAAAAAAGAAAGAAATGATAAGAACAGATAGGAAAGCTAGAAATGAAAGAGAAACTGGTGAAATGGAAGCCAATGCAGAGATAAAGAATGAGATAGTCTGGAATCTAACCCTGGATCGTAGGGAAGAGGACTTGTCTCCACAAACACAAGGCAAGCCTAGAGAGGGCAGAAGTCTCAGTGACAAAGAACAGGTGAGCATCACTAGACCCAAAGTAAGCCCAGGGCTATGGTAAACTGCAAATAGTACAGTGTGAGATTTCACTCTGAAAGTGACACCTTCAGAATGGCAGCCAGTGTTGGGGAAGAAATCCACTGCAGCACCCACCATATTTCAGACTGATATCATCAGGGGCCATTTTGAAAAGGGGCTTATTGTTTAAGACTGAGCTATTCTGAAAGTCAGGAGTCATAGATAGAACAATCATACTTCATTGTTTCTGGGGTCACCCTGCTGCAGTGACTGGGTAGGAAATGGCCACAAAAGACAGTCTTGGAGAGGGGGAGGGCTAGTCACAGACCCTCTGAGAAGTTTAATTAACTGTGAGCTCAGGCTATGGAGGACACAGTGATCCTACCCTCTGTGGTGAGAAGCCAGGGTGGTCACATGTGGCTTTCTGAGGGGCTGGGTCTAAAAGTTCTGTGATTAAGTCTAGTGGACTACTTTGTCCCCCTCACTGCCTACCTCTAGAACAGAACTCAGGAGCCTATTTGCTTCCCTTCTCTGTCAACATGATCAGGAATATACCTTAGCTTGCACATTTGCCACATCCCAGGGTATATAAATAGAAGGGCCTCTGGAGCAAGTGGGGCACGGGCACCTCACAAGCCCATAGGCTACAAAGCTAATTAGGGAGTGCAGTGGCTTGGGCCACAGAGCAGGGTACAAACACTAAAAGTCACTGGAGTGAGTATATGCCTGAGTCAGACAACACACCACTGACTGACCCTGCCCAGATGAAAAGCCAAGGCAGGACTCAGCACTTACACACAAAAAAGTAGGTCATTGAAGGGCCAGGAATTTAGTTCAGTGGCACCGCACCTGCCTTGCAAGCGTAAGGTCCTGAGTTTGATCCCCTGTATCAAAAAAAAAAATGTAGGTCAAATTGAAAACACAATAGGCCCCAGTTGTATCATTAAACATCCCCCATATCCAGTGGATTCCAAAACCACAGGCCTTGGAAAGAAATTACCCACCTAAATACCTTCATGAGGAGGATTTTTTTTTACTTATTTGTATTTTTCTTTAGGTTGGGGGGTATTTTTATTTTTTCCTTCCATTTGCTCTTTGTTTCATTCTTTTTCCTTATTTTTCTTTTGTTCTTGTTTTTTTTTGTTTCATTTACCTAATTCTATTTACTTTCTTTTATTCAATTGAATTTTAACTTTTCTCTCCTTTATTTCCTTTTTTTTTCAAATTTTACTTCTTTCATTTTCCCCTTCCACATCTCCATTTTTATTATCACTACTATTAACCATTTAAATTTTTAGCTATTTAATTCATACCATAATTGTTGATTTGTTTTCTATTGTTAATGGTTGCATACTTCTGCTTTTAGTAGATAATTCACTGTATGTCAGTACTTACTTTGTCTTTGACTTTATTATTATTATTATTATTTTTTTTTTGGTATCAGGGATCGAACTCGGGTCCTTACGCTTGCGCAGCAGGCGGCAAAACCACTGAGCTAAATCCCCAGCCCCTTGACTTTATTATTGTTGTTGATTTCTTTTCTATTATTAATGGTAGCATAGTTTTAACTTTTTATTAGTTTTTACCGTATGCAGATATCTGGTGTGACTTTGTGTCATCAACATTACCGAGGTTTGTTTTCTCCTCTCGGAGTAGAGCCTGTGGCTGAACATACAGCTCTTGACAGGGTCACACAATGCCTTGGTTGTGCCTTTTGATAAACAGCTGTTTGCTTCTGTGATAGAAGGGACTGATCCACTAGAGTTGTCACAATTACGGCCTAGCTGCTGCAGAAGCCTTCTTCTGAAGGTGACACAGACTGGAGGGGTCTCCTTTTTCTCTTAAGACAATAAGATGATATAGGCCTACCCCAGCCACCAGAGGCAACAAAAAGGGTTCTTAATATGCTCATGCAGCTATAAAAGGGACCTAGTACTTTCAGGGCTCAGATGGTCACTGTTGGGAAGACACTGAGGCCTTGCTCTAGTGACTCTACTGGAGACAGTCAGGCAGAAACTGCTTCAGCCATGAAGAGGTCAGCCTCAAAGGGCACGGTCAAGTTCATAGTCTTCAGCAAGGATATGCTTTGCTGATCGGCAGATTTAGTCTTTAGAAACAACCTGGGAAAGGAATCTTGGAGATAGATTCTTCTTGTATTAGTCAGTTTTCCCATCAATGGGATAAAATACCTGACACCTGCAACTTAAAGGTATAGAGGTTTATTTAGCTTACAGTTTCATATCATGGCAGAAGGGCATGGCAGAGGAAACCTGCTCATCCCATGGCAGCCAGGAGGCAGAGAGAGAATGGAGGAGCTGGGGACAATACAACCTTCTAGGTCACACCCTCAGTGACCCACCTCCAACCAGGCTCCACTTCCTAACAGCATATTCAGCTATGTACTCGTCAAGGGATGAATCCATTCATGAGTATACCACCATGATGATCCAATCACCTTCCAAAAGCCTCATCTCTAAACACATGAGACTTTTAGGGGACCTAAACCATAACACTTCTAATCTAAGTGGGTGAGGGATCTTGAGATAATGATTTTAATGACATGGATATAGATGCACATATCCTCCCCCCAAAAGAGAAAAGAGAATCATTGAAAGACGGGGAAGCCACCTGCACCAAAGAGCCCAAAGGAGAGTACATGTAACTAGAAGAGTAGTTAAACAAAAGGAAAAAATAAAGAAATAAACATAGGAGAAAGAATGCAGTGACGGGATTCAGTAAATGCCCTAAAATAATATTTCTCAATGTCAATAGTCTTAATCCCCCAGTCAAATGACCCAGACTGGCAAATTGAATCAAAAAGTAAAATTGAACCATATGTTGCCTTCAAGAGACATACCTATTCCAAAACAAACCCCATAGACTGAAAGTGAAACAACCTAAAACGATGGTTGATGCAACCACAGCCCAAAGGCAAACAGGAACAGCTATCATATTTTCAGACACAGAAGACTTCAAGGCAAAACTAATCAGAAGAGACAAATATAGCCACTACATACTACTAAATGGAACAACTCAACAGGAAGAGACAACAAAATGGAACAACTCAACAGGAAGAGACAACAACTATAAATATATGTGCATCAAATATTGGTGCACCGAATTTAATACAAAAACTACTGGACAAAAAAAGGACAGATAGACACCAATACAATCTTAGCAAGGGACTTCAATATCCCACTGTCACCAACAGATAGATCAACTAGACAAAAAGTAAATAAATATCAGTGTTAAAAACATACTACTGAAAAACTGGACTTAACATATTTCTACAGAGTGTTTCATTCAACAAAATATGCATTTTTCTCAGCAGCACACAGAACATTTTCCAAAATAGACCATATCCTAGGCAATAAAGTATGCTTAAATAAATACAAATTAAATAAATACAAATAAGAATTAAAATAATCCCCTGCATGCTATCGGATCACAATGGAGTGAAACTAGAAATCAACAGCAAAACAAGACCACAGAAATTATGCAAATACACAGAGATTAAATGATGCATTATTGAATAATCAATGGAATATAGAAGAAATCAGTGAAGAAATTAAAATTTCCTAAAATCAAATGACAATAGAAGCACAATATAACAAAATCTATTTATGGAATACAATGAAAGGACTCCTAAGAGGGAAGGTTATAGCTGTGAATGCCCACATTACAAAAATACATTACGAAAATAGAGTGATCCCAAATAAATAACCTACTGATTCATCTCAAGGTCCTAGAAAAGCAAGAACTGTCCAAATCAGAAAGAAATAGAAGGGAAGAAATTATAAAGATCAGAGCAGAAATTACTGAAATTGAGATTAAAAAATACATAAGATCAATGAATCAAAAACCTAGATCTTGGAAAGGATAAATAAGAATAATAAGCCCTTAGCCAAACTTCTAAAATAAGAAAAAAAAACTTGTACCAATTCAACTAGAAATGAAAAAGTTGAAACAATGCCAAAAGTCAGAGGATTGTAAGTGTTATGGGTTTTATCTAGATGTCCCCCTAAAACCTCATGGGCTCATAGGTGGGGCTTTTCAAAGGTGGCTGGCTCATGCTGTGTGCTACTGGGATTAAGTGTGTGTGATAACCAAATGGATTTAGCATAGTTCTGGGTGTGGATAACAGAAGCCCCACCCTTGATGTGGGTGGCACCAACCAATAGGCTTTCGATACTCCTAGATTAGGTATTATACCTTTTTTTTTACCTTTTACCTTTTTTACTATTACTTGAATTAGAATCAGTCTACTTTAGAGTATCCATTCATTTAAATTATAAATAATTGAAACAATAACATCTCCTCACATCTATTCCTTCCCACTCTCCCTCAGAAGCAACCAGAGTAAACATCCAAACAACTATTCTCTGATGTTTATGATTCAGTTATATATCACATATAGACCCATGCTTTTCAATAATACAAATGAAATTGCATTCCATTTACTGATCTGTAACTTGCTGTTTGAACTTGAGAAATATATCTTTGCAAAAAAATTTTTTTTTAATTTAAAATGAATGTCTCTGCAAGTCAGGGTGTGATTTTCAAATCACTTTATCTAGATTGACTACATTCTTTTTTTAACAGTACTGTTATAATTTATAGAATCCAAATACACAAAACTGAAGTACAACTTGAAGAGATTTTACATGTATATATATATTCCCATGTGACCACCACCCAGTTCAATGTGTAAAACATTTCAATTATCCCAGAAAGGCTCCTGTGTGCCCCTTCCAGTTAATATCACCAACAGAGGTAGCTACTACTCTGACTTCCAACACCACGCCATAGTGTTGCCTACTGAATGTCACATTTATGGACTCATATAGCAGGTGTTCTTCTGTCTGGATTTTTTTGTGCAACATAGCAATTTGGAGATTCACCCATATGATTGGCACCCATGTATTGGCAGTTTTGGGTTTTTGTTGCTGCTGCTGAATTGTCTTTTTACTACAGTTTGGGTTCCTTCTAGTTTGGGGCTTTTGTGAATGAAGCTAACGTGAATATTCTTGTAGAAGTTCTTCTGGACATATGTGCTCATTTCTACTAGAAATGTAATTTCTAGGTTACTGCACTTTCCATTTATTTAGTTAGTTCTGAGACAGAGTCTATATAGTTCAAGCTGGCCTTGAACTTGTAATAGAGCCAAGCAAGTTGGAACTATAGAGATGGGCCACACTCTGAATTGAATGGAATCCTTTATTATAAGCTGGCTGATCCAGAGCAGGCTCAGGCCTCCAAAAACTCTGGACAAAGGAAAGGCAGTTCGGAGGGTCCTTTTAAGGGCTCTTCTATTTGGGGAGGGCTCAGGGAGAGGGGGAGCACAAACAGAGTTTCACAGGGGCAGAATTTTGCTAAGCTAGTGGGGATGGGGCAGTTTCACACAGTTTAGTTAAAACAAAGTATCACACAGGTGCAGGGGGGTCTTCTGTTTACAAGGTAGTAAAGATAACATAGTTGTAGATTGCTCTATCAAAAGGTCACAAAGATAACATATAGTTACAGACTCACACAGGCATCCTGTTTACAAGGCAGTAAAAATGATGGCAGTGTGTCATGCATTAACTGAGGGGGACTCCCAAGCGGGAAGGCAAACCACCCCCCCCCCAATCACTGGACTTTACACAAATGGAGTCAGGTTGGCGATCACAAACTCACTGTGTAGCCCAGCCTGGACTTGAACTCATGCCGATCCTGACTCAGCCTCCGGAATGCTGGGATTACAGGGGTGCACCATCATGCCCAGCTCTGTCCATTTAATTTTATTAGAAACTACTGAACATTTTTCCCACAGTGCCTATGCCATCTTCTAGTCCTGCCAGCAGTACTACATGGCATTGCAAATGTTCCACAGCTATGCCCACAATTTGTATTATCAGTCGTTATCATACTAGCCATTCTGACAAGTATATACTGGCATCTCATTTCATTTTTAATTCGCATTAATCTGATGAGTGATGTTGAGCACTTTTTCAGGTGCTTACTGGCCATTCATATATCTTTTTAAATATGGAAGTATTTCATATATTAGCAATAAAGCTGAACAGCTCTGTTATCAGAATGTGTGTTCTTATGTAAAAAGAATGATGATTAAAATTTAAATTACTTTTATCTTTAAAATATAAAAGCTGTTTCCATATGAAAGCATTTCCAGGCCCTCTGAAAGCATTTGGAAACCATAACTTGAGGACCAGAAATGGATACACTCCCTTTCTTTCAGGTGCTGGTATTATAGTACACAGAGCCTGCCTCCACATCATCACTTGCTTATCACTCACTAGTCTTTGCCACTAGCCTGAGCTTACTGAAGGCAGACATTTTGTCTTCAAGCCAGGCATAATCTCAATACTCTAGAAAGCTGAGGCAGGAAAATCACAAGTTCAACACTAGCCTAGACACCATAACAATTTAGTGAGACCTTGTCTCAAAATAAATTTTTTTTAAAAAAAGATTGTATCTTTGGTGCCTAACCCAGTGATCTGGGAATAATAGGTGCCCATTCAAGGATTCTACCCATTTTTCAAACTGGGTTGCTCATCATTTCATTATTGATCTATAGGATTATTTTATATGTGCCTTGGTTACTTTCTCATTGCTGACACAAAATACCCAACACCCAAAGTTAAAGGAGGAAAGGTTTATTTCAGCTCACAGTTTGTAGAGGTTTCAGTCCATATTCGGCTGGTTCCAAGGCAGAACAGCATGGCAGAGGGGCATCGCAGAGGACAGTCTATGGCATGGCAAGCAGAAGGTAGTGAGCAGCAAGCAGCCAGCAGCAAGCCTGTCTTCCATCTTTCTCTTTTATTCCATTCAGGCTACCACCCTTTTGAGTGGTGCCACTGACACCCAAGATGGGGCTTCCATTATGCATGCCTAGAACTATGCTAAACCAATTTAGTCATCATATACCTTCAATTCTAGTATCACACCCTAACCCAGCATCACCCACCCATGATCCAGCCACCTCCTCAAAGCCTCACCTATGAGTGCATGAGGCTTTGGGGAGACATCTAGGTATAAGCCATAATAATAAGTAACAGGTATAAGTCCTCCATCAGACATGCATTGTTCATATTTTCAGTCTACATCTGGCCTTTCACTTTAATACTGTCTACATTACTTTTAATGGATACTTATTTCCCCACTATAGTGGCAGCTTCTTAATCTATAATTCTATATTCATGGATATTTACATTTATAGGAAAAAAATGTGCTTCAGTGGAAAACTGCATTTTCTAGAGCACACGCTTCTAGAGTCTAGATTATCTGATTCTGATTCTGCACCTTTTATTGTCTTTGAATCACTTTATTCTATAAATTATATGTAACTGATAGAAGTGCATCTACAGACATGCAAATAAATTCTATCTGGTGGTTTCAATTAACTTCTTTCTGCCACTGTGGAAGAAGCCAATTCTGCCTCAATTTGCACATTCATTTTAATATTCTGATTTATACATGTGTCTGAGCTTTGACTTGTCTTTTGAAATGATAACATCTTACCAGTTCCTTCATTAGTAATGAATTAAATCTCTAATTTGTGTTCATTTTATATTTGTAGTCTTGCTTTTACCTTTTATAAAATTATCAGAACATTGTTTTCGTTTCTTTTCCTTTTACAGAGGAGGTTGCAGCCCTTATTGCACACTTATGTTTGTGCAGAAGTCTCTGAAGACTAAACAAGTCTTGATGCTCTTTTCATGAATCAAACCAACTTTCAGGAAGGGATTTAACATCTTAATGAAGGCATGAGTGATGAGAACAGACATAAATAGGGAAAAGGTCAAATTAAGCACAAACCCAAGAAATAAAACTAATGGCAGGATTTCTGAGATAGTAAGGCAGAGTGAATGAGAAACATGTTTGTTTATTGGGCACTTACTATTCTCAGACCGCTGCATTAGGCACCAGACATAATCTTTACCCTTGGGAAGCTCAGGTTAGAGGCAAAGACAAATAAGCAAATGAGTGGGATTGTATCTATTTCTGGTCCTCTGGTTATGGTTTTTGAGTGCTTTCAGGGTGCCTAGAAATGCTCTCATATGGAAACAGCTTTTATATTTGAAAAAAAAAAAAGGGAAATTAAATTTTGATCTTCACTTTTTTTCACATAAGAACACATTCTAATAACAAAGTTATTTGGCTTCATCGCTAATATATGAAATATTTATTAAACTGCTCATGGCTGGGTATCAGCACAATCAACTTGTGAGTCCTCTCATTTCTAATGGCAACAACTCCAAGGGTGGTGAATTAACATATTACACTGATGTCAGAGGTCATTTCAGGAAACAAGCCGTGGTATATCACCAGGTATAAAAGATTTTAGCATAGGAATTAGCAGTTTGCTGGACTATTAAGAGGTGTAGGACATGGGCCGGGGATTTAGCTCAGTAGTTTTGCCACCTGCTGCGCAAGCACAAGGACCTGAGTTCCATCCCTGGTACCAAAAAAAAAGAGTTAGGACAGAGGTCAAAGGAGGAGCGATCAAACAGGAAGGAAGCAGACACTGGAGATCTCAGTTTGAACCACCACGGCCTGAAAAATTTCTGGCAAGCTGCTGAAGTTCTCAGGAGCCTCTGAAAACCTATCCTCACCCTATCCTCCTCACTGCCTGCATCTGCGAAAGTTGTGATTCTCCTGAGTTCCTCAGGAAGTTTCTGTAAATCTCATCTGCCTGTGGGTCTGGCTATGAAGAATGGTTTTCCCCTTTTTACCTTCAAGTTTCACACAAGTTCTTCTCAGTGGCAAACTCTAACTTGGAATCATACTAAGATAAGGATCTGAGGGCATATGTTTTTCAGCTTCTCTTCTGCAAAACAAATCCAGGAGGGCAAGACGGTCCCCATAAAAAAAAACCCAGTGTCTGCCACACAGCTGAGGCATAAGAAATATTAACCATCATCATCATCATTCATGAAGCAACCCAGATACTGAGCAAGTGCTTAACTTCTTGATGTTTGAAACTCCTATTTCTCTTCCAGGATTTCTGTCTACCTCCAGCTTCCAACAAGGAATGGGTAGTCATGACCCTAGAAGGCAAGTGCTGAATAATTCAGTGGTGTTGAAAAATATATGAGAGGCTTTATGGGCTAATGGTAACACTCCAAGCACAACAGTGAGACTTGAGGTCTAGTCCTGACTTTGGTGCTAGTGGCTCTGTGATTTTGGACAAACTACTGAACCATCTTGTTAACTGTTTTATTGAATAACTCAAGAGGCTGCAATACTGAGAAGAGCATGTCATCTCTGGGGTGTTCTTCCTAAGAATGCCTCAATCTAACTGAGAGAAAACAGGCAAACCCAAATATAAGAGCATTCTAAAAAGAAAAAAAATTGGTCAGTATCCCTCAAAATTGTTGAGGTCAAGAAAAACGAGACTGAGGATTTGTCAGATTAGAGGAGCCTAAGGAGACATGACACAAAATAAATGCCAGAAGGGATCTTGCATTGAATCCTGAAAGCCAAAAAACAAGTTAGTGGAAAACCAAGTGAAACATGAAGATAGTCTAGAGTTAGCAGTATTGTACCCATGTTAATTTAATTATGTACTATGGTTATATGAGCTGGTGACACCAGAGGAAGGTGAGTGAAGTATATATAGGAACTCTGTACTATTTCTGCAACTCTTCTGTAAGTCAAAATAATAAGTTAAAAAATGGAAGAATGTGCTATCTAAATAATACCGAGAGTAAATTAATCATTTTGTGCTGGGCCTGCAGATTATGTAGCCAGTCCCATACGAAGTGCAGTACACAGAGAACTGCACAAAACCCATTTCCTGTGAAAAATGAACAACAGCAAAATGATTCCTATGAGTTTGAGGGGATCCTGGAAGGTGCAGAGATAGGAACTGCTTGATCTAAAAGGGTCTTAGGGACAGAAATAACAATAAATAACAATGGCTAATGGCTAAAGACCAGATGGGACAAAAGGACATTTCAACTGATGGCTACAGAAAATGACAAGAATCTAATTCTGATGTCCTCTACCTAGCTTGGCATTGTTCAAGACCCCTAGAACTTAGAAGCATGTCTGGCGAAAATGAACACATCCACCCACAGGTATTCCCCCAAACCTACCTCTGATCATGTCCTGGGTTACTCTGCCTTCCATGGAAACTCAGAAGCCTTGAATGATCAAAGTTGTTTCCACTCCCAGTTCATGGAGCCTCAAAATAGAAATTAAAGCCAAATATGGTGGCATACACTTGTAATCCCAGCACTCTGGGAGGCTGAGGCAGGAGAATTTCAAATTCAAGCCCAGCCTAGGCATCTTAGCAAGACCCTGTCTCAAAAAATACAAAAAAAGGGGGGCGTCTGGGGATGTAGCTCAGTGCAAAGGCCCTGAGTTTCATCCCCAGTACCACAAAAGAAAAAAAAGTAGAAATTAAGTTATCCAAAAATAAAGTTATATTTCCTGCCACTTGTGTTTGTGGATTGAGAGTTGGATCTGTCACCCATCAATTTTCTAAACTAATTTTACTAATTATGTGGAAATTACCAATTATCGCATCTCAAAAGAGGTGAGCATATTTTTTAGAGTGTTATAAAAGGTCATTGTAAATTTAATGTATTGCTTGTTTTTGCTCATCAAGGAAGAAAGCAAACACTCTAGCTGTCACATTTATGAAATTGGCTGAAAATGTTATTAATATAAAACACTGCAGATAACAGTACAAGTTCTGTAAAATGAGTTCATTAAAAATACAACTAGGGCCAGGGATTTAGCTCAGTCGTTTCGCTGCCTGCTGCACAAGCACAAGGACCCGAGTTCGATCCCCGGTACCAAAAAAAAAAAAACAAAAAAACAAACAACTAGCTGGGCATGGTGGAGGATACCTGTAATTCCAGCTACTTAAGAGGCTGAAGCTGGACTATTGTGAGTTCTAGACCATGCTGGGCAACTTAGCAAAAACCCGTCTCAAAAAACAACCACCATCAACATATCTCTAGTAAGACTTTTAAATGTTTATTGATTTTACTTTGGAAGCAAATGTTAAAGATAAACATGTAGTAAGAACAAGTTTCAAGAACAGACATTTATTGGGGTAATACAATAAAAAGATTAAGCTGAAGCATTTTGAAGACAGGAATTTAGTTTAAAATAAAATGTGAAATATCTTTATAAAATCTATTTTGCTCAAATGTCTGTATTACTATTAAGCCATGGGAACTGTTTTGCACACGTTTTTAAAATAAAAGACACTGCTGGAACTAGGGCTGTAGCTTAGTAGTAGAGCACTTCCCTAGCATGCACAAAGCCCTGTGTTAGATCCCCAGCACTGAAAAAAAATAAAAAAATTAAAAAAACTGTCATCCAACACAGTAGCCACTATCTACCTATTATTTAATTCTAAATTTTAATTAGCTAAAATGAGATAAAACCTTAAATTTACTTCATCTAATTAGCCACATCTCACGTGCTCAAAAACTACATGTGCCCAGTGACTACCACATTGGACAATATAAATTTATTTTTCAAATTTGTTATGTTTATGTTTCCATTGTTATGGAAAGTTCTATTAAGATAAGGCTGCTCTTATATATGCAATCACCATAAAGCATAAACCTTATAAGTACTGAAATATGTTTGCAAATATAGTTTTTTGTAGTTCTGCTTCCAGTCCAAGGAATATTTTAGAGATCAGAAAATGCAAATCTAACTTGAATTCTACATATACAAGTTGAACTTTATTCTTGCCAATTATATAGTCTTACTTTTATAATTTTATTTTTAACTGACATAATAACTGCATATATTTTGGGGGCATAATATGATGTGTTTATAATGTGGATTACTTTTATGTATTAGCTCTATTACTAGTAATTTGTACAATTATTTATGAAACTGAATGGTGAAGGTAAAGACTTAGATGAATCTAACTCTGTACAAAACTCTTTTGCCCCTTATGGGAGAAAAAGTTTTATATGAAGATTTTAAAAATTATCTACTTTTTAAAACCTTTGGGGCGGCGATTTAGCTCACTGGTTTCGCCGCCTACTGCACAAGTGCAAGGACCCGAGTTCGATCCCCGGTACCAAAAAAAAACCAACAAAAAAACCCCATCAGACTTAAAACCTTTGTAGGCCTAGCCTAAATATATAAACATTATATGTAGAAAAACTATAAAGGCAACTACTATAGCAAATTATTTATTTAGACAACAGAGTACTGAAAACTAAATTCTGTTCAGGCATGGTAGTGCATACCTGTAATTCCAGGATTCAGGAGGCTGAGGCAGTGGCTCATGAATTGAAGGCCAGCCTGGGCTACACAGTGAGAAATCTTATCAACAAATAAAAAATAAATTTTAAAATTTCTTTTTTGCTCCTGGGATTGAACCCAAGGCCTCAAGCATGTTAAACATGTGCTCTACTGCCTAGGTACACTCTCAGGTCTCCAAAACCAATCTTTCATGTCTAATCTTTATAAAACTGTACTAAATTTCACTGAAATATTCTAAAAGTTGAACTTAACTTTCCCAAGACATTTCATATAAAAATATGCATTCAATAAAGTAGTTGTACAAAAACATCTTAAACTATTTCACAGATCACAAAAATAAGACGACTTGTCAATTTTCATGTAAATTGTAGTAACTGACTGGCTGACATTACTTTCTGTTGAATTTACCTTATCCCAAAACTGAAATTAGTTAAGGTCAATTATCTAAGACAAACCTATGAGTCACAAGAAAATGGCCAAAGTAACTTATACAAGGGAAAAACTTGCTTAATAATTAAAATTTGCATTAAGTGAATGAGGACTGTTTGACAGGTTGAAAGCTGAAAGAGGGTATTATAGCTCACAAAATGTTTCTTACACAAATGATGAAATTGTACTTATTTCCTTTGGATAAAACATTGAAGAATTTTCTTTAAAATTAGGGGCTTAGGTTAAAAATAAAATCCTACTCATGAGTAAAATAGATTTTTTAAAACTCTAATAATTCTGCCAATATCCTTTAAAACTATTTTCATCTCATTAAATTTCTGACTATTTTCTTTCATTTAAATATTGTGGGATATAAATTTGTATGCATTCTTGACTAGTAAAATCTATCTGAAAATATACAAAATATTAAAACCTTCACCCAGACACTTTGGAAACCAAGAATAAGGTTAGTGTCTGCATTTGGTCAGATTCTTATTATTCACAGTGACATAGTCTTTAAACTTAAAACTACTTAAAAGGTATCAAAACATCTCCTGATATAATTTTATGGGTTCAGCCTGAGAAAACGTCTATGATAAAATGTTATCATGAGTAGTTAAAAGAATACTGTTCTTATCAGGAGTAAATCAAAAGAACATTAAGTCTTGTGTCTGGAAGGCTTAGGTCAGACAAACGTTATATCAATCCTAAGATTCTAAAGAATGTATAAGAAAGTGAGAGTGGGTATGTTGGACGTATGTAAATCACACCTCCCTTCTAAATCACCAGTTTATATCTAAACTGTGTTGTTTCAATTTATTTGATAAATACAGAGTGTCTATTACATGCAAGTTACTATGCTTGGTATTGTGGTTTGTGCTTCCAACCACAGCTCTCTGTCTATCTACCTGTGCTTCACTGACACTCAGATTTCACCTATCACTAAATGCTAAATGTGTTACTCTACATTCAAATAGCAACAATAACAACTGTTGAGTTTGCTACTATTCCCTCAATCAGAGGTTCATAGCAGCATCCTACCCATCATTTCGTTCAAAGACAAAACCATTACATATCTTCCTACTGCAATTCTGTCTCCCTTTGCAGGCAGAAAAAAAGAGCTTTGGCTATTTCTTCAGGTTTGTTTTGGAATTATAACTGAGAGGCTTACAGACAATCTAACATTTTAAGAAAGTGGGATGGCTGACATTCAAATGTTTGAGTCGGTTTCATCATTCTCTCTTGGCTCTGGCTATGTTGAAGGATTCACTGATGAAAGCCGCTTCTGTACTTTGACCCTAGAGTCCTCAAAGTCAGATCTAAAACTATGGAGATAGCTGTTGATGGCGATCACACACAATTGCCAGTCGCATCCAGTTTCTTCTAGATCATAAGCAGAGAAGTTGTCTTGGAGAAATTCTGGTGGTGGTAAAGTCCCAAAACAGAACAGTTACTTCTGAGAGAAATGAATTTTTTCACCCCTAATTCTACTGTTTTTCGGGGGGGGCGTGCTATGGGGCTAAATTCAGGGTATCACTTGTGCTAAGCACACACTCTTCCACTGAGCTATACCTCTAGCCCAGTATCTTTGAAATTTTAACTAAAATGTATCAAACATGCATCTAGCCTGCTATTCATTATCTCAAACACAGGCATGTTAAGCCTTTGTAATCCACAGGAGGCTGCAGTGTCTTTAACCTTGGAGATGCAAGAAGCTGAAACTGCTAACGTTTTTTTTTTTGCTACTCCTGGATTTATATCTGACAAAAGGGATGACTATCTTTAGATCAGGATGACTTGCATAAGTGAAAATAACAGAGAATCATAATTCAAGCACTCTGAAAGTGGGAGGACAAAGGGAGAGACAGAGAAGAAAAATGTTTATTAGAAGATCAGAGTTGCCTTTGATACTTTTTAATGTATATTACCTCAGTACTTTTGAGCCCTTACAAGAGAATTTAGTGATCCCTACAACTTGGCATTAGTTTGCAACATTAACCTCACTTTTCACTAGGGTTAATAGACTGATAAACAGGACAATGCCATTAACACCGCATATATCCAAAATAAAGGTGTATCAAAGTGAAAAGGTTTTCATGCCCAAAGGAATAAAGGAAACATTTATATTAGGTCAACGGATTCAGTATCAAGCTCTCTTCTGCTGAACTGAATATTTTTATTAACAAAAGTTAGGGAAAGGCTTATTCATGGGCCCATGAAGCAAAGCTGGGATGGGTAATTAACACACGGGAAGACAAATACACCATCTCAAAACCTGCAACAGGCAGTGGCAAAGGGCCAAAACTGGTTGGTGTATTCTCTAAAACACTGGTCCTGGAAGAAGTTTCTTGAGGAAAAGACTCCGACTGTATAAATGGGAAATGTTATTCCCCACTGGGGGATTTACATTATACATGGCATATTAAATACTTTGCGAAATTCCACAGTGCAGATGTGTAACATCAGTAACTGTCGTTGTTCTAAGATTATAAGTGCTTATAAGTGCAGTGGCTCTGGTAGGGCACATAAATGAGGGAGATGACACTGCATGACAAGAGGGCCAAGCCTGAGCAGAGCTGGAAGGCTTGACAGCTAAAGGCATTCAAAACATGTTTTAAAATTGAGAGTCCACTGAGGCCCTTATGGTGCTTACTAGCTTAAAGTCTTTGCTGATTATTTGACTAAGAAGCATGTTATTCATGAAATACTTATCAACTCCAGCTGTCTTTGAGAAACAATTTGAGGAAAGCTGACCTGTACTAACAGGATAAAATGAAGAAGAAATAATATGAAATCCTACACTGATATTTAAACATACTAACAGCAGAAATGATGTTCTGGTTTGGATCTAATATGTGCCTCCAAAGTCTCAGGTGATTGCATCATGGGAGCACTATACTTACTCATCAGTGCATTTAGGAAGGTTGAACCTCCTGGCCTGGAGCCAGGTTGAAGGTGGGTCACTAGAGGTGTGCCCTGGAAGTGTATTTTCTTGTCCTTGCCTTCTCCTTTCTTTTTCTCTGCTTCTTGGCTGCCATGAGGTAAGCAACTTTCCTCAACCATAGCCCTCCACCGTGCTGCTTCTGCCTTGGAGCCAGCTGATCATGCACCAAAATAAACCTTGCCTCCTTTAAGTTGTAGGTGTCAAATATTTTGTCCCAGCGACGGGAGAGAGACTATTATACATGATAACAGCCAAAATGCTAACAATATCAGTACTACATAAATGTCAGTATACAGGAAAAGATATCTAGGGCTCTTAGTTGACCATAAACTTAAAAGAAGCAAGTGCCATTGTAGGCTATATTAACAACCTAGTAGGTAATAGTGCTACTGCACTGTGGATCGACTTGAGCACATCTGGAGACCATAATAGAATCAGATCAGGGAAACATGGCAATATAGGAAAAGGTTGGATAGAATGCTTCCTCACCAACTCTCATGCTTCCAGGTGGAGATATCTCTACATTGGAAAGTTTGGAAGAATTGGGCATGTATGATTCAAGAATGAAGCTGATATTTTTATCTCTACCTGATTCAAGTGACTGTCTCTCACTTCATTCTGAAGGGCAAAGGTTATTATCTCCTAAAGCCCTAGCCAGAAGTAATAGCTGTCTTTAACTATCTGATGGCCCAGCCTGTGAAAAATGATGGATTGACCTGAAGAGCTAACTAGGACAAACGTGTAATTTACAAGGGGGTACATTTTAAGTCACTACAAGAAAAAGCTTTGCATGAACTGGAGCTCTTTTGAAATGAGTGGATCGCCTTATTGAGACAGAGGGTGGCTCATGATCGCAAGCATTTAAAGGCCCGGGGCAGGCAATTCTGCATCAAAGCTGAGATGGGAAATACAGCTGTGGGTGGGACACTGGATTAAAAGACGTGTAAAGAACTTCCTCTTGCTACAATTTTATAGTTCTGTAATATACAGACATGGATGGAGGGATGTGTAAGGAGTAAGAGTTTTTTTATTACAAAACTGTAGCCTATTAACTTTCTCCATATAAAGTAGTCTCTAGAGAGCCCTAGAGAGCCCTTAAGAGACAATGAACTCTTGTCAAAGAGAATTTCTTATGCGAAATCAACTCCTTTGCTTAATGGACATAGTTATCCTTGACTACTAAGTTCCTTCAAAAACAATCTTAGGATAAGAAATGTTACTAGAATAGAAAAATAACTTAGTTTATCCATTCAATGGGATAATAATCACCAGTTAAAATGAACAGGTCTCTAAAAACAATGTAAAGGGACAAAAAGTGTACAAAAGGATATGTACTGCACATTCTCATTTATGTACATTAAAACTATAGAACAGTATTGTATATTATTTATGGCTCTATTAACATAGGTAACATGAGAATGATCTATCCAACTCCTGGACTGTGATTACTTCTAGGGAGGAAGAAAAGGGAAAGAGATGATGGGCTGTAGTCTTCATTATATAAACAATACCTTATTATTTTTAAAATGTCTATGTCAGTAATGGTTAGACAAGTACTGATTATATTATTATATTCTTCTCCATACATTTTAGTGTAACTGTTTGCAATGAAGTGATACTTTCATAGATTACATTAGAGGCTATAAGCCCAGGCCTTCTACTGAAGACATCTCCTCCTATCTCTGGTCACTCAGTTTTTGTTTTGGCTCTTTCAGTTCTCCAAGTTCATTTTATCCTTATATTAAAGTGCAATATGCTTCCTTGTTGGCTTCTACTCTTTGGGTCTGGCTCTGCCCCTAGGGATAACAATGACTCCTCTGTTTTTTCTCTGCTGAAATAAGTCACAGGATTGCCCTTTCTACAAAGCAACAGAACTTTGAATTTTATGAGAAATCTATTAAAATATGCCCTATGTGAATAGTATGTCAAACTAGTGAGTATTTTTTACTGCAAGAGACATTTTCTTGATTTCCATGTAATTCAGTAAGGCAGAAAACAAGATGAAATATACAAAAATATTTTTCATCAACTTTTAAGGAATTATGCTAGTTCAAATATTAAAGAACTATAAAAGTAACCTTGCTTCCCTCACACTAAGACATTATTTCTTCTATAAATACATTCATTTCCAAATTAGTTTAAAAAACCTTTTCTATTTTAAGGTATGAGGACATTGGGTTTGGAATTTTTGCCTGGTGGGTTAACTCAGTGGTGTTCAAATTGTAAGGTAAGGTGGCCGGGGATTTAGCTCAGTGGTTTCGCCGCCTGCTGTGCAAGCACAAGGGCCCGAGTTCAATCCCCGGTACAAAAAAAAAATTAAAAAATAAAACTAATTAGACCATACATATTAAAAAAAAAAAATTGTAAGGTAAGGGGCCGGGGATTTAGCTCAGTGGTTTCGCTGCCTGCTGTGCAAGCGCAAAGACCCAAGTTCTATCCCCAGTACCAAAAAAAAAAAAAAAAACTTAGCAAATTGTAAGGTAAGATCCATTACTAGGTTGCAAAGTCAGTCACAGCAACATTTTTAAAAGAAATATAACAGAAGCTGGGTGTGGTGGCACACATCTATATTTCTAGCACTCAGAAGGCTGAGGCAGGAGGATCACCACAAGTTTAAGGCCAGCCTGAACTATAAAGTCAGACTCTGTCTCCCTACATTCAAAAATTAGCAGTAAAGTTGAAAATAAAAGAAAAAAAAAAAAAAAGAAAGAAAAAGAATATAATAGAAAACACTGGAATATAACTTTTTTTTTTCCGGTACCAGGGATTGAACTCAGGAACTTGTGCTTGAAGGCAAGCGCCACTGAACTAAATCCCCAGCTGGACTACAACTCTTATACAAAGAGAAAATACTGTTTGTGAAACTTTTGCTTTGATTTTTTTTCTTTTTTTTAATAAACCACATACACATTCATGGACTAGGTCGCAATGTAAATTTTTTTTTTCACTGCAAGTTGCAGTAAAATTTTAAAAAGTTGAAAAAATTGCGTCAGATGACAGCAAATGCTTACGAAAGGAGTAGTAAGCAGAGCTTTAGTTTAGTATAAAACACAATGTTGTTCCAATTTGCTGCATATGAAGGAAATCAGGTTAGGTGGGGTCCAGAGCTGTCTTTCCTGAGTACCAGAAACACAAGAAAATACTCTTGCTTCCTACTGTCCAAATTTAAGATTTCATACAATTGCTTTTAGAAGCTTTCTTACTTCATTTACATGTCACAGATAGAGACTACAATGTGCTAATATTCATCATAAAAAACTAGCAAATTAACCTGCTGTGGTATGGTTGGCACTTCTGCAAATTGATGAGGCCTTTCAACTTTGACCTTAAGCCTCAAAGAAGGTGTTTGAGTTTCCATACCCTCAGCAGGGAGGACAGAGCAGGGAGTCAGTCAATAACCCCTTTCCTATCATAGTAAACCCATTCAGGGCAGAGCAATTAGCCCTAAGCATCCAAATGTAAAGAGAGATACAATTAACTTTGTTATTCTCTAACTAGGGACTTAGTGTAAGCACCACCTCTCCTGAGAACATACACAAACTGGATGGATTCTTTCTGCCCTTCTTCCCTAAAACAGCTGGCTTGTATTTATTCCAACATACTGTATATGTAACAAACCTCGGATGGCATTAATCCTATTGGAGTCAAGGGCACACAGGCCTTGCTCTAAACTGCCATAGACGTTACTTCTTATCAGGACATCTTCTGTGAACAGGTGGTGGAGGAGGTATTTGGCTGACTCCTCTGGGCAACGCTTGGATTTTGCTATATCTATTACTGAATTTGGTATCTTTATATGCCTGGATGGATTTCCAAAATATCCTGGAAGCAAAAAAGAAAGACATCAATTTTCATGGCAGATGTTAGGTTGCATTTTTTAAAAGGCTAATTTTTCTGACTTGGGGAGGTGGGGGAGACTGGGGATTGAAGTCAGGGTCTTTTGTTTCACACTGAGCTACAGCCCTGACCCTTCTTTTATTTTTGAGTCAAGGTCCGGCCTAGGCTCTACCTTGCAATCTTCCTGCCTCAGCCTCCCAGAATGCTGGGATTATAGGCATGAGCCACCATTCCTGGCTGATTTTTCTGAATTTTTAGACATGAGAATTTGAGAAGTTAAAAGAATGGAAGCCTTAAGTTTTAGTGGATTGTGAGTTAGCATGAGAAATGAGGCAGAAATCACTGATAAGGTGATTACACGTGTTCCCATTGTTCAAGAGGAAGATTTAGTATTCTGCTACCTTTTAGGATACAATAAGTTTTAAAATTTCACTTACTAATAAATTTCAAGTAGTTTTAAGTATTGTTTCTCTACTTATAAGAAAAGCTTTTCCAAAAATAAGCACCATGTTTCTTACTGAAATATTTAAATTTTTAAGATGTAGGTTTTCTATTTAGTATTAAATATTTCTATTTAGTATTAAACTCATTTTACAAATCAACACACTGATGATTCATCTGAAATATATTTTAGATATATTGAAGCTGAGCTGACAAAATAAATGTTAATTTAAGCTTTTCAATTCTCAATTCTAGTTCATCTTCATCTCTCTGCAGTTCATGGTGATACACTTAGTTGATCTGTTCCCAGGCAGAGCTTGTACGACACCTGTAAACCAAGCTCCCCAGATGAGATACTTTTTCTTTCCCACAGCCTTGGGGCCATTCTTGGGGCCTAGCTCCTACCTGCCATAGGTTTGATTTGTACTTCGCTTCTTTAAGTACAGGAGCTAGTTATCTGTTGATTTTTGTTGTTTAATTTAGCCAGTCTGTTTCTACAGTGCATACAACCTTAACGAATACAGCAGTTAGATGATGATGATGATGATGATTTTGGTACCAGGGATCAAACTCGGGACCTTGCGCTTGTGAAAAGGCGGAACCAATGAGCTAAATCCCCAGACCCAGATTACTTTTATAATGGAAAAATAAAATATAAAAATATATCACGTCAATAATTCTGTTTGGGGCTGGGTATTTAGCTCAGTGGTTCCACCACCTGCCTCAGAAGCACGAGGTCCCGAGTTCAATCCCCAGTACCAAAAAATAATAATAATAAAAATAATTCTGTTTGAACAGGATCTCAGGTAACATTCTACTGAAGGCTGACATGGAAGATAGGGTAAAGACACAATAAAGTTTTGCCATCTCGGGGACACTTATTGGTAGTGATGATGCTAAAGGCCAGCAGTGAGGCACTAGGGGCTAGTGGAACTGCCCCCTACAGAACCGCCACTTGACACAAATGAAAGCAGGACATGACTTCGATAGACAGCTGGCAGTGGGAATGCAACATTCTGAGGAATGGGATTAATTCATGCCAAAAACTTGCTGAGCATGAGCAATGTGCCAGACACAGAGAATATGAACTTCCAGCTGATCCCAGCTGCAGCTCCTTCCCCTTCACCTGCAGAGGCAGGTGCCTGAGAGTTTATACTTCTCAGATGAGTGGGTAAAGAGCTGCCCTCCACAGGAAAAATAACGGATTCAGCTTAACTTTACAAATGACCAGTTTTAGAACCAGGCATCGATATTTTATTAGCTCATTAATATGAGGATAAATAGCTTCAATTTCTTATGAAATTTTTTCCAACATATGTAAAAATAGAATAGCATAGTGAGTCCCCTGAACACATAACCCAGATCCCATATATATCACCAAGAAAATTTATTTTTAAAACCCACCTAGTGATTCAGGAGTGATCACTGCATTATCACTGCTGTCAGGTTTAGTATTACTGCTCTGCACAGAATTCCCATTTTCTTGTTTCTAAGGCCCTTGTCTATGGAGACAACTGAGAATTACCTTTCCTACCACCAGCCCTTCAAGCATTCATGTGTACAGATGTTGGTATAATGGGGTTGGGAGGGGTGTCTTTATTTTTGTCAACAATGTATAAACCAAGTCCCATAGTAACAAAGTATGTACAAACGCTCCTCATTAACAACCCAGTTCCATTCCTGTGACTGTCTTAGTTACTTTTCTTGTTGCTGAGACAAAATACTCGAAACCCAAAGTTAAAGGAGTAAAGGTTTATTTTGACTCAGTTTGTAGAGTTCTCAGTTCCTAATTGGCTGGCTCCAAGGAAGGGTGGCCTGGCAGGGGGGCATCACAGAGGAGAAAGTTTATGGCAGGCAGAAGGCAGCAAAGCAGTGAAATAGTGAAGCAGCAGCGAGTGACAACAGCAGCCCTCTTTTCATCCTTTATATTGTATCTGGGCTACCTGCCCTAGCACGGATACCCTTAGACCCAGCACCCTTAATCCTAGCATTGTGCCATGAGTCAATCCCAGAATCGCATCCTTAAACTCTGCATCACACACCCTAGGTCCAGCCACCTCTGAAAAGCCTCACCTATAACCACATGAGGCTTTGGGGGGACATCTAGATGTAAGCCATAACAGCTGCGAAATGGGGAATTGTATATAGTATGTACATTACAATGTTCAGAACAAAGAAACTGTCAAAGAAAATTCCAACTTGATGACTTTGCTTTTATTTGCATAACTTACATGCAGTACTGTAATATATAACAGAACATAAAGCAGTGGGTTAAGTGTGAACAATTGTTAAACAGGTAGGTCATTAAATGAGAAATATCTGTACATGCTCTAGCATCTACCAGGAATTTGTAGGTTGGTAGGGAGGCAGTATCTCTAAAAAGCTGGGCTGACATTACATAAATACTGTGTGCCACAATACTATCTGAAAGGAAGCAGAGGTGTGGATGCTCCCTCACGCTGCCATGACTTGCTACTTCTCGGGGACTTGGTAGATCTATCTGATGAACTGAACAATAATTGTTGGCACAAAGTAAGTGCCTGATAAACATTCCATGAATAAATGAGTAAACAAGTTTCTTGGGGAATGACAATTTTTGTTTTTAATGGTTTTTTTTTTCTCCCTACTGGCTTTCTAATCTGGCTGTACATCTGAATTACCTTTAGAATGCTTTTTTCAAAAACATCCATGCTGGGTCCCACTCTCAGCAAATTCAACCAGAATCTCTCGTGGTGTAAGAGGAGAATTGGCAAGAGTAATGTTTTTTATTTTATTTAACTTTTTTGCTTGAATTCTTTTATTGGTACATTTTAGGTATACAGTATGTTTACATTTATCATTGGGTGCTTGTACCTGTACATGATGTATCTTATTTTTCCCCCATTACCTGTGCACCCTTCACCCCCTCCTCCCTTCCCTATTAATAAAGACTTTGTTTCTACTTTTTTTCTCTTCTCATAATTTTTCCTTTCCCCTTCCCTTCCCACCACCCCTACCCCTTTGGATCATTTCTTCCTATTTCAAATTATCAATTATTCATTTTAATCATTTTAACCCTTATTTACACATTCAGTTTCTCACACTAGAGAAACTATTAGGTATTACACATGTGTGTCCTATTTATTTCACTTAAGAGGATGGCTTCAACGTGCATCCATTTAGCTATAAATGTCTCTAGTTTCTCAATCTTTATGGCTGAGTAGTACTCCATTTTATTAAAAAAACCACATATTCTTGATCCAGTTTCCAGTTGATGGGCACTTGGGCTGTTTCCAAGCTTTAGCTATTATGAATTGTGCCACTATAAACATGGGTGCACATATATTGCTGTGGTATGATTCTTTTAATTCTTTTGGGAAGATACCCAGCAGGAGAATAGCTGGGTCAAATGGGACCTCTAGTCCTAGTTCTTCGAGGTATCTCCATACTGATTTCCACAGTGGTTGCACCAGTCTACACTCCCACCAACAATGGAGAAGGGGTCCTTTCTCCCCACACCCCCGCCAGCATTTGTTATTGGTTGATTTCTTTTTTGGTAATGGGGATCGAACTCAGGACCTTGTGCTTGCGAGGCAGACACCAGAACCACTGAGCTAAATCCCTGGCCCTGGTTGATTTCTTAATCTCCTGGAAATCTGTTTGCATCTGTTTTATGGATTCCATTTGTTTCCTATGTTGGGATTCCATCATGTTCCTCAGATTCTCTATTTT
>NW_004624829.1:3028818-3079947 GCF_000247695.1 Heterocephalus glaber
TATTCTGTTTGCCAGTATCTTGTTGAGGATTTTTGCATCTATGTTCATTAGGGAGACTGGCTTGTAGTTCTCTTTTTGGGTTGGGTCTTTCCTTGGTTGTGGAATCAGAGTAACACTTGCTTCCAGGAATGAATTTGGAAGACTTGCTTCCCTTTCAATTTCCTTGATGAGTTTAAAGAGTAATGGTGATAGTTCTTCTTTAAGTGTCTTGTAGAATTCAGCAGTGAAGCCATCGGGACCTGGGCTTTTCTTTGTTGGTAAATTTTTTATTACATTTTCAATTTCAGTCATTGTAATTCGGGTGTTTAGAATTTCTATAGCTTCTTCTTTGGCAATTCATATGTATCTAGGAATCTGTCCATCTCTTTGTGTTTTCCATTTTATTAGAGTACAGGTTCTCAAAGTAGGTACTGATGATCCTCTGGATTTCTGCTGGGTCTGTTGTGACTTTACCTTTTTCTTTCTTAATTGTATGGATTTGAGCCTTTTCTTTCCTTTTTCTGATAAGGTTGGGTAAAGCTTTATTGATTTTATTTATTCTTTTGAAAAGCCAACTCTTTGATTCATTAATTTTTTGTATCGTTCTCTTAGTCTCCATGGCACTGATTTCTGCTCTGATCTTAATAATTTCCTCTCTTGTACAAGCTTTGGGTTTGTTATATTCTTTTCCTAGGAACTTGAGGTTCTGTATTAGGTCATTTATTTAAGTTCTCTGTTTTCCTAATATGGGCATTCACTATGAATGCTATGAATTTCCCATGTAGAGCTGCTTTCATTGTGTCCCACAGATTCCTGTGCGTTTGTTTTCAGTACTAGGGATTGAACTTGGGTCCCTGCACTTGCGCAGCAGGTGGCAAAACCACTGAGCTAAATCCTCGGCCCTAGATTCCTGTATGTTGTACTGCCATAATCATTTACCTGAAGAAACTGTCAAATTTCTTCTTTAATTTTCTCTGTGCCCCATTGGTTGTTCAGGAGAGTGTTATTCAATTTCCATGTTTTTTTTGGGGGGGGGGGTTGCAGATTATGTTATTGATCTCCAACTGTACTGCACTATGGTCTGATAATATACAGGGGCTAACTTCAATTCTTTTACATTTACTTAGACATGTCCTATGAGCTAGGATGTGGTCTATTTTGGAGAATGACGTGTGTGCAGCTGAAAAGAATGTGTATTCTGATTTTGTGGGGTGGAACACTCTGTAAATATTTATTAAGTTCATTTGTTCAATAGCTTGGTTCAGTTCTAAAATTTCATTGTTAATTTTTTGATAATCTGTCTTTTTGTGATAGTGCGGTATTGAGGTCACCCACTACAACTGTATTAGCGCTTATTTGGTTTTTCATGTCCATTATTATTTGTTTTGCATAGTTGGGGGCATTCATGTCTGGTGCATATATATTTATGATTGTCATCTCCTCCTCTTGGATTGTTCCCTTCACAAGGATGTAGTGACCATCTTTGTCTCTCTTAATTTGTTTCGGTTTGAAATCTACTTTGTCTGCAATTAAGATTGCTACCCTTGCTTTTTTCTGGGTTCCTTTCGCATGAAGAACTGTTTTCTATCCTTTTCCTTTCAGTTTATGAATTTCTTTTTGAGTTAGGTGTGTTTCTTGTATACAGCATATTGTTGGATTTTGCTTCTTAATCCATTCTGCCAGTCTATCTCTTTTGATTGGGGAATTGAGGCCATTAACATTGATGGTTAGAATTGATATTGCCTCATCCTTTTCATGATGTTTTACTGTTGTTGCCTCTTTTGTTTCTTATTATTCCCCCCTTTCCCTTTAGTTTCTTACCTTGCCTGGTGGCTTCCCTCTGTTGGGCCTCATGGAATTGTGACCTTCATTGTTTTTTTCTAGGATATTGGTTAGAATTGTTTGGAGTGCTGGTTTGGTGTTCATGAAATTTCTCAGGTGTTCTTTGTCGTGGAAGTATCTAATTTCCCCATTGATTTCGAAAGATAATTTTGCAGAATACAACAGTCTAGGTTGAAAGTTGTTTTCTTTTAGGGCTTGACATACTTCACTCCAGGCTCTCCTTGACTTCAGGGTTCGTGTTGAGAAGTCTGCTGTGATTCTGATGGGCTTTCCTTTGTAGTTGATTTCTTTTCTCTCACTGCTTGTAGGATTGTGTTCTTCTGTTGGGTTTTTGGGATCCTTACTATTATTATGTCTAGGTGTAGATTTTTTTTTTGATTGTGGCTAGCTGGAAGTTCTATATGCCTCACTTATCTGTATGTCTAATTCTCTACCTGTGTCTGGGAAGTTTTTGACTATTCCTTCTGTGAACAGTTTTTTTAGGTCCATTGTACTTTCTCCTGTTTTTTCCTGGATTCCTATCGGTCCTATGTTATTCTTTGTATCATCTAGCAGCTGCTGGATTGATTTCTCTCCCTTACTATCTTTAAGAAAGCTCTGTTTTCATGGTCATCAACCACAATCCTGTCTTCTGTATCTGATATTCTATCTTCAGATTCCCTTAGTCTGCTGTGCATACTTTCAATGAAGTTTTTAATCTCCTGGATATGTTTAATCTGTTTCATGGATTCCATTTCTTTCTTATGTTGGGCGATCATGGTTTCCATTTCTTATGCTGGGCATTTATGGCTTCCAGCAGGTTTCTGAGCTCATCTATTTTTTTTTTATCTGTTTCTGTTCCAGAGCCTCTAATCATGTCTTTCACTCTGCTCACCATCTCTGTAGTTATCTGAGAGCTTATTTCTGCTTTCAATTTTTCTAGAGCCTCATTCATCTGTTGTTACTTCCTGTGCTATCAGTTCAGGGTGCCCAGGTGGTTGATTATCAGACTTTTCCACCTTGTTTCCCTCAGAATTTGGCTTTTGTGGGGTGGAAGTCTGAGTTTGTGCCTTAAAGGTCTTCTCATTTTTGTTTTTGGTACTGTCTTTGGTTTAATTCCTGGGTTGATACTTCGAAGTTACTTATTGTAAGTATCTTTGTTGCTTGTATTTAGAACTCTTATGGAATGATTGCTTCTCAGAGGTGTCTTCCAGATATAGCTGGTTTTTTGGTTTTGAGTCTCTAATGACTCTGAGGCTGTCGCATTTTCCTTATACCAGGAAGGACAACTGATTAGATCAATCACAACACCTTAGCCCAAGTGATACAATCAGCAACACCATAGCGTCAAGTACATCTTAGAAGAATTTGTAGTAGTTAATCACTTTTAACTGTGTGAATTAAATCAAAATCGAGGACCAGCCCAACATATGTTTATAGTGAATAAACTCTTCACTATAGCAACTTTACCCTTCGGGATGGGGAGTTAGAAGGAGTTGGGGAGAGAGGGATAGGTAGGTAGAAGGATAGAGGAAGGTTAGCAGTGAGGCCAGAGGACTCAGGTGAGAGAAGGAAAAAGAGAAGCAAAGAAAAATAAAGAAGAAATACAAATTAGGGCCAGAAGAGGAACACAAGGGAGATGAAGAACAATGTGGTACAGCAAGGGAGTGAGAAAGAAAGATAAGAAAGAAAAAAGAGAAAAATAAAAATCTGAAAAGAGTAAAAAAAGGAAAAAGTTAAAAATATGTGCAAAAAAACCTCAATAATAATTTTGAAAATAACAAATAAAAGATAAAAATGAAGGGCCTCCTTCAGGGTATATCTTTGCTGTCACAATAGACAACATGGGCAGCAGTGTGCAGTTATAAGTCAATGAGTCTCAGCGAGCCAGTCACAGACCTGTGAAATTCAGGCAGATTTCTGGCTGCAAGTTCCAAGTTGAGCTCCCTGTCCTCCTGCAGGGTTGAACTCTGCAAGGCTCTACTGCAGGTTCCAGCTGCCCTTCCTGTGAAGATAGTCCAGGTTCCAATGGGAGGTGATGATCCCTCCAACTTACCAAGTAAAGTGGTCTGGTGTGCCTTTATTGCAGAGATTCTCTTCACTTTTCCAGTGGGCTTCAGTTTTCATCAAGGAGCCTGAGAGAAGCCCTCTATCTGTTGCTCACTTCTGCAGCTCAGGATGATTGCCTTTATGGCCCCTGTGCCTCTATAGTGTCAAACCAGGTAGCAGGTAGCGGCACAGCCAGGAGGCCAGAGGTGGGGGGGGGTGCAGGCACCCACGTGGCCAAGCTGGTCGCCGGTGGGTGTGTTGAGGGGGTCCAAGAGTAATGTTTTTTAAAAAGATCTTAGATGATTATAATATGCATCCAGGAGTAACAACCACTGCCATAAGTTAGGGCTTCTCAAACTTTAGTGTGCTCACAAACTACCTGGAGGGTCTTGCTAAAATGTAAATTCTGCCTCAGTGAGTCTGATGTAGAATCCAAGGACTCCACTTATAAACTGACCAGAGCTGCTGCTGCTTTTGGGCCACAAACCCACTTTGAATGGCAAGAACCTATCCGGTTGTTTGCCAAGCACACAGGAGGCACCTGGCAGATGTTGCTTCTCTTCTGATGCTCAAGCATATAATGCAAATTATCATTTTCCAGGCGGCATCCTAATTTTACATGCAAATTGTTTTGGGTGCAGTTTTTGAAAGCTATAAAATGGAATGTTAAAAATAAGCAGACCGGTTTTAGACAGATGGTGCTTGAGCTATCACTGAAATCAAGCCATTCACCAGGAAAACATAAGCTCAGCTACAAATATTCTTGGCAAAGAGTTTCCATAAACTTACTCCAGAGAGATAAGAGTAACTAGCCATGGCAAGAATAAAGTGAGGTTTTTAGAGAGGTTGGTGGAAATTAGAAATTGTCATTAAGTTAAATACTTTATCAGGAGAAGACAATAGATATGATATTCTTTGCTAATGGCTCGTGTAGGATACAAAAAGTCTAATGTACTTTGAAGATAGAATGGTTGAGAAAGAAAGATTCTTGTTACTATTTTAACTATGTAGGGTGTAAAACATTTGTGATAGTTTAACCTCATGACAAGTATTATTTTTACCACGTTCCATCATCACTGGACGGGAACAGGTAAGGAGGGGCCTGCCTTGAGGTCCTCAGCCACTAATGAAATAGTCAAGGAACATACACAGCTGGTTCCTTTTCATGTTACTCGGTGAGATACTGAAAAAGATTTTCTAAACATCTTTGTAGCTGAAATATTTTCCAGTATAACCCTTAGTTTCAAGTGTACTAATCATAACACTATATTTGATTTTTCTTTAGGTTATTTTATAGTCTATAAAAATCAAGTAGTGAAACGGGAACTATGCTTTTGAAAAAACGTCTCCTGTCCCCTTAATTAAGTAAATGAAATATTTAGCACAAGGCCTAAAGATTCTGTGTGTTACTCTATCAGTTATGCAGTTGTATACAGTATGGACTTATGAAGCAGTTACCACACTTAGATGAAAAATAACTTACTGAAGTACTTTTGGCTTCAAAACCTAAATAGCAAATCAGAGAACTGATATGGGAAATACAGGCTTTTTGGTCTTTTCCATATTCACTCCAATCAAAGTTGAGAAAAAGTGTTGCCAGATATTCTGCAAATAGCAGAAAGTATTCAGGAAAATCAGAAGTGAAATTAACAAAAAAAGACTAAGGAAAATTGTATTTAAAAGAAATACAGACTTTTTCTATTCCTGATTGCCATTCTTTTCCCTACCTCATTCTGAGAGTTTAGAAGTTTCACTTAATGGAGATGCTCTGCTGAATTATATTTCCTCTCATATGAGTTACCCTAAACACTAACCTAGGAACCCAATACTAAGATCTTGGTGCTTTTAAAGTTTTTAACCAAAAGCCAAATCTTGCAAGGTGCTAATACTAATAATCCAATGGATAAGTCAGAACTAAAAAAGAAAAGAGAATCTGTAAAGAGAAAATAGACTCACTGCAAACATTATGACACCATGCTTTATTTTCCTGTGCATTTACCCCATCTATCTTGCCCATAAGGTATTCTTTCTGCCTGAAACATCTCTCCTATGCCCTTTAAGAAATTTTCTGATTCAAATGTCTGTTCTTAGCAAAACCTACTGGAACTTTCTCAAAGAAGATGCTCTGCTCTCTAAGCTTCCTGTCATTACCACCACACTGGCCTGGAATTTCTGTTGCTACTGATGCGTCCCATTCTGGACCGTGAGCTCCTTGTGGGCAGAATACTTTTTCCTTGTGGTGTCTTCAGTACTCATGCACTCTAGGGCCTCAATACAAAATTTCTGGAAGTGAATTTATCATGAGTTTCTATTTCACTATTTATTGCCAGTTACTAGCACTGAAAAGTCTCGTTTTATTCTCATACCCTTTATTTACTTATTTAGGTTCTTTATTTCTTTATATCAAGTTTCAGCACTAAAAAAACTGATTTATTATTTATCATAAGCAACTAACATCAATAGGGCTTGTCTTAATCCATCAGTCTATGGACAAATTTTGTTCCTTATCAGTTATTACCTATTATATATCACAAAGTTATAAAATCGGGGTCTGCCAGACAGCCATTGTGGACTCTCCCACCTCTGATCCTATAAGCTTACCTAAGAAATCCTTGTATAATTATACATATATTTTCTATTGATCCCATTCCTCTAGAGAACCCTAACCAATACAGATTTTGGTACCAAGAGTGGTTCTAGAGGAACAGGATTTTAAGGATAATTTCTCTAATCCATTTCATGGTTCTTAGAGTTGGCTCTCTAATTTGGTGAGACCTAAAGTTGTCATGATCTCTCTTTCTGATAATATGGAGAGTACTGATTGATAGTCTATGGTGGGAACTATTTAAAAGTAATACACAGCACAGATCCATTTGATTATCCTAATTCACCGCTTATGAGATGGAAGGAATTTAGTAATTCTATACACAATGCTTTTGAACATTTTTTGGAAGAGTAAGAAATATAATGTTGGCTGATTAGTCTTAGCATCCATCTCTGGACAAAGTAACAAAGGAAAATCATGGGCTTAAAATTCAAGTTATAAGCTCCATACCCACATAAATGACCTAAAGCCTTCTAAGATAGCACACATCTGATGCTCAGCCATGAAGGGTTATCTGTAGTTAAGGTGAGGGCACTGTTTGGAAAAGAATGGGATCCTATAAACTGAGATGGAGATCTGAGGAAGAACTTGATGAGGCTGGAAACACTGCATTCCTAAATTTTGATGAGATTATCTTTCCAGGGGAAGAAATTTCCCCATTCCCTCGGCAGAGGCATCCAAGGATAGGACATGGCAGTTATGAGTGCAGTGTCAACTTGATCGGCTTTGAAATTCACCCTGGGATTGGTAGAGCACACTTCTGGGTGTGTCTATGTGGGTCAGGGAGGTATGACCTTAGGGTCTATGTCTGGTCCTTTGTCCCTTCTTCTTTGGCACTGTTCTCCCACTCTGCTACCCAGCTCACATGAAATAAGCATTTTTGCTCTGCCGTACTTTCACCATGGTGTTTCTGCATTAGAGCCAGCCGACCACGTACTCAATTCCGTGGAAACCATGAGCCAAATTAAATCTCTCCCTCTTTAACTTGTGAAGGTTGGATATTGGGTCTCAGTGGCAGAAAAGCTGACTAATACACCTGTCATTATGATTTCCCTTACAGGTGACATTTACATTGTACTTACATTCTGGACATTGCTTTAAGAGCTGTAAATGCACTATCCCATTGATCTTCACAATTCTATGACATGGGTAGTTAGTTTTGTCACTTCACAGCTAAAGAAACTAATATTTAGATTGGAAAAGTAGCTGAAGGTCACAGGTTAGTAAGATACAGAGCTGGGATGTGAACCCACCAGGCAGTTACACTTAAGAGTCCATGTTCTCAGACATTATTCTTCACTGCCTTACATGCCATAGTGTTAACGCTTTGTGTCTAAAATGTCCCCCAAACCCACGTGTGCTCATAGGAGGGGTTTGGGGGAAGTGACTGGATCATGGGTATGTGATACTGGATCATGGGTGTGTGATACTGCATTAGTCCACTGATTGATTTATAGCTGGGAAGTGAAGCCTGGCTGGTCACTGAGGTTGTGGTCTGGAAGTATATATCCTTCCTACTCCCTTGCTCCCTCCTTGCTTCTCAGCACCATATCATGAACTCTTCCTCCTCTGCCATGCCTCTCTGCCATGCCACCCTGCTTGGAGCCAGTGGACTATGGACTGAAACCTCTACAAACTGTGACCCTAAATAAACCTTCTTTAACTTGTGGGTATCAGGTATTTTGTCCCAACAATAAGAAAGTAACTGAGACAGATTTTGGTACCAGAGAAGTCATTGCTTTGACACTACCTAGCTATATGGTTCAGAAGCCTTTGGAAATGGCTTGTGGGAAGAGTCTTGAAAGGTTTGGAGTCGCTGGCTAAAGAAGCAGCCCTAGTATGCTGTAAGCTGATCTTGATGGGAGATTCTGGTAAGAGCTTAGAAAACCAGAATGCTGATAGAAATGCAGCCAATAAAGACCAGGTTCAGGAAGTTTCAGTTGGGAACAAGGATTGTGTTGGCAGCTGGACTTCAGGCCATGTATGTTATGCTCCAGCTGAAAATTTGTCTATATTTTCCTCATGTCTGGAGACATTGTGGGGGACTAAGATTAAGGGTGGTGGACTAATTAATCTGGCAGAAGAAATTCCAAGGCAGTTTAATGTCGAGACAGTGGTAATTGCTACTGCTAGGGGCTTTGGGGTAGCTCTACATTGAGAATCAAGAGCACATGTTCCAGCAGAATGATTTTAAACGTTTTTGAGTTTGGCCAGAAAAGAAGTTCTGATAAAATAGGGGCCCGCACAGATAGAGCAGAGGAGAGCTTGGCTGCTGAAGAAATTAGCATTAAAATGAATCCATGTACTTTGGACCAGGACAATAGAAAAGATAGCCTGGGGGCATCACAAGAACCAGCAGGACCCCCACCCTTTGAAGGCTCAAAATTACAAAAGTGAAAGACTTTGCTTTGACAAGAGGGCCTCAGGGTACCCTGTCCAGAATGGGGGCAGCCTAGCAAATAGTAATTGATTCCTTGGGATTCAGGTCAACTTGTTCACCCATCCAGGCATTCAGGGGTTTCTGCAACTACCAGCAAAATGCAAAAGGGTTCAGCTACCACTCCAGCTGGTGAAAGACCTTGGCATCATCCATCCATGTGGTGCTGGTTTTGCATGCATGCAGAATGCAAGAGTTGTAGGATCAGCAAGGCCATGGTTTCAGAAAAAGGCCTGGGAGGCCAGGCAGTGTGCTCCTGAGAAGGCAGTTCTTGAAGCTGTGAGAGGGAAGCCTAAAGTGCTATGGTGAACTCAGGATACTGGAAAAACCAGGAACATGAATCATCTGAGGAAAGCTTCAAGGAGTGAACAAAGCCAGCCCAAGAGAGAAGCAGTGAGAAATGCAACCACCTGCACGGCATTCAGGCAGGACCACACAAGTGGTTCAGAGTTCACATCTTGCCACAGATTGCCCTGGGTGCTGGACATGGAACTATGGGATTTAATGTTTGCCCTGCTGAATTTTGGTCTTGCTTTGGTCCCATTCCTTTCTGTCCATCTATTTCTACTTTTTCGAATGATAGTGCTTATTCTGGGCCACTGTGTCTTTGAAGAGTTTAACTTTCTTTTCATTTGTACAGGGGCTCACAGCTAAGTGTTTGCCTTAAATCTCAGAGGAGACTTTGGTCTTGGACTTTTCAGCAATGCTGAAACTGTCAGGACTTTGGCAACTCTTAGAAATAGACTAAATGCATTTTGCACAAAGAGACGCACATGAGTCTTTGGGGGGCCAGGGGCAGAATGTTATGGTTTATATCTAAATGTCCATTGACGCTTTATGTGCTCTTAGGTGGGACTATAGGCAGGGGACTGGTTTATGGGTGTGTGGTGCTGGATTAGTCCACTGATGGTAGCGGAGTGTGATGTTGGGAGGTGAAGCCTGCTTGGAGGAGGTGGGTCACTGAGGGTGTGTCCTGGAAATATATATCCTTCCTACTCCCTTCTCTTCCCTTGAAGGATCATGCCATCCTTGGAGCCAGCCAAGTATGGACTGAAACCTCTACAAACTCTGAGCCAAAATAAGCCTTTCTTCCTTTAAACTGTAAATGTTGGGTACTGTGGTCTCAGTTATAAGAAAGTAACTAAGACAATGGATACAATAGAAGTCACTTAACTAATTCCCTATTGTTCCTTATTTGTTGCCAGTTTTCCACGATTCTATAAAAGGATTTTCTTTTTTCTTTTCGTTCCAGGAATAGAACTCAGGCCTCATGCTTGCCAGGCAGGCACTGTGCAGATAAGCTACATCCCCGGCCCCTAAAAGGACATTCTTATACCAAAATTTTAATGTAAATATTTTTATTATAGCTTTAGATAGAAGTGGGATTACTAAATCAACTGGCATAAATATGTTAGTGGATTTTTACAAACTACCCTTCAGAAAGTCTCCAATTTACAATTGTAAATTGTAAATTTACTGCACCAATGTGCTCATTTTAGTACAAAGAGTACAATTTCTCAATGTTTCTTCTAGTTTTGGTAACAAAACAATTTAAAGGAAAGGCTGTGCTTTAGGAGAGTCAGGAAACTGCAGTCCCCAGGCTGATCTCAATGCTTGTTTGTATAAATGAAGATGCACAAGTGTGCAGCCACACTGGTCCACTGACACATCATCCCTGGTTGCTTTTTTGTTACAACAGCAGAGGTGAGCAGTTCAGACAGATAAACAAATAAAGTTTGCTGACTTCTGCTCTAGAGTATTAATTAGTGATAAGGACTCAGAAATGAAGACCAAAAGGAACTATAAATTATTTGGAAGGCTTGCCCTTAGAGACCACAGAGCCTTGGGTCCCCTCATCTCTACCACTGTGGCTTGGGAGGAAGTACAGTGGACTGGTAAACAACATGAGCTTTAAAGTTAAAGATAACTGAGGTAGAGTTCACCAAGTGTCACTCATCTGCTTTGTGAACTTGAAGATTTGAGTAATAAAAATGCCAACACATCATGGAGTCATTATGAGTATTAAGTGAGAAGAAGTATGTCAGTTGATCACCACAATGCCTTGTAAATAAAATGCACTTAATAAATTCAAGTCATTATTGTACCACCTCAAAATAGGAAACAAATAGCTTCCACTAGCTTGCAGCAAAATGCTAATGAACGTAGGTTAAACAGTGCTACTTGTAATAGGTGTCATTTCAGACTTACCAAAATGAAAACAACGAGAAACAGATGATGAGGAATGATGCTGACCACCATAATTTCTCAGTAAGTTTGGGCAATTCTTCAGGCCACAGTTGTTTTCCATATTGGTTCCTGTTTTTACTGATGTTTCTGTAAGTAAAAATGTTAAAAGAAATAAGCTCTCAACTGCAAATTCTATATCCAGCAAGAACTGTTCTTTGGCTATGAGAGGAAAATAAACACACAAGACACAAGAGGAAAGTAAAAGTATTTGTCACCAGCACACCTACTCTTAAAGAATAGCTCAAGGAAGGTCTTCAGACAGGAAAATTATGATGATGGAAGGACTCCTGGAGCATCAAAAAGAAAGGAAGAATAGAAATATGCATGTGGAGAAACTAGATCATTCATATATTACTGGGGGAGATGTAAAAATGGAACCGCCACAATGGAAAACAGTTTGGCAGTTTCTTTAAAAACTGTATCTGCAATTCCACATAACCTAGTAATATCACTCTTAGGCATTTATCTTAGAGAAATAAAAGTCCATGCTGACATAAATCCCAGCACATGAGTGCTCTTAGCTTTATTTGTGATAGCCCAAAGCTAAAAACAACTGAAGTGTCCTTCAATGGATGAATGGTTAAGCAAATTGTGATAAATCTATACCATAGAATGCTACTTAGCAATAGAAAGGAAGAGCAGAAATATAGGTAATTTTTTTTAAAATCATGAACTTTCTAAATCATATGGAATTTCTGAAACCAAAATAAAAACTCCATCTGATACCTAACCCAATGAAACAAAAGTGGGGAGGCCAAAGGGACTTAAGAAGAATTAAAGTTTCAAAACTTTACTCCAAGCCAGGCATGGTGACAAACACCTGGGAGGCAAAGGCAGAAGGATTATGAGTTCAAGGACAGCCTGGGCAACAGAGCAAGTTGGAATCCAGCCTGGACTAGTGAGACCTTATCTCAAAAACAAAGAAAGAAAAGAAAAAACTTTACTCCAAGTGGCAAAATGTTCATACCAACAGACTGTGATAAGTGATATATATATATAATAATCTAGAGCAACCACTAGGAAACCTATGCAAAATAATACTCTCAAAGTAATAAATCAAAATGGAATACTAAAAACCACTCAAGTAACCTAAAGAAAGGCAAGAAATAGAAATACAGTAATGACTAACAAAAGAAAGAAACATAAAAACAAATGAAGCCAAATATGATGGCATATGCCTGTAATTCCAGCATGCTGGGAAGCCGAGGCAGGAGAATCACAAGTTTAAGCCCAGCCCGGGCAACTTAGCAATTTACCAAGACCCTATCTCAAAAAGTAAAAAAAGACAAGGTCCTGAGTTGGATCCCTGGTACAGAAAAAAAAAAGTAAAAAAGAAAAAAGTGCTGGACATGTAGCTCGGTGCAATGACCCTGGGCTCAATCCCCAGGACTCCAAAAAAATTTTTAATAAAATAAAATGAAATAATAATAAAATTAAAGACAGAGACCTTAGGATGACAATAAATATCTTAAATGCAAATTGTCTAAACACATCAATTAAATGGCAACAATGACAAAGTAGATAAAAAAATAAGATGGAACTATATGTTGTTTATAAGAGGCTCTACAATTTCAATGACATAGGTAGGTTAAAAGTAAAAGGATGAGGGCCGGGGATTTAGCTCAGTGGTTTCGTGGCCTGCCTCGCAAGCGCAAGGTCCCAAGTTCGATCCCCGGTACCAAAAAAAAATGAAAAAAAATGTAAAAGGATGAGCCAGGCATGGTAGTGCATGCCTGCAATACCAGCACTCAGGAGGCTGAGGCAGGAGGATTTCTGTGAATTCAAGGCCAGCCTGGGCTACATAGTGAGTTCAAGGCCAGCCTGAACTACATAGCAAGACCCTGACTCAAAAAACCAAAACAACAAACAAACAGAAAGGAAAAGGATGAAAAGGATGAAGCTGGGCATGGTGGTGCATGCCTGTAATCCTAGTACCAGGATTACACTTGCTGAAGTAGATCACAAGTCCAAGTTCAGCCTGGGTAATTTATCAACTTAGCAAGACCCTGTCACAAAATTTAAAAAAATTTAAAAGGCTGAGAAATGTAGCTCAGTGTAAAGGGCTTAGGCTCAATCCCCAGTAATGAAAAAAAGGGTAAAACGATGAAAAATATATACCATGTAAACATCAATCCAAAAATAAAGCAGCAGAGCAAAGAAAGTTACTAGAAGAGAAAGGTTGTTATGTAACAATAAAAGTATTAACCCCCAGGAAGATCTAATGATCCTCAATGTGTATATAGGAAACAACAATCTCAAAAACTGAAAGAGCTGAAAGGAGAAACTGACAAGTCCACAATTATAGGTGAACCTCAACACCAGCTTCTCAGTAACTGATGGGACAACAAGACAGAAAATAATCAAAGGTATAGAAGATCTGAATAACATGGACCAATCAACAAGATTTTTATCACAGAATATTCCACCCAAAAAAGGCAGAACATACATTGTTAAATGCCTATGGAACATTCACCAGCACAGACCACATCCTGGGCTAGAGAAACAAATCCCAACAATTTAAAAGAACAGAAATCATAGGGGGTATATTTTCCAACCACAATGGAACCAATAATAAAGACAATAGGCAATTCTCTAAATGCTTAGAAATTAAACAACACACACCTAAATACTCCACATATCAAGAGGAATTTTCTAAGGAAATTAAAAAGTATGTTGGACTTAGTGAAAATACAACACACCAAAACATACTGGACACAGATAAATCAGTACCAAAAGTAAAATTTATAACACTAAATACTTATATTAGAAAAGAGGAAAATTATCTAATCTCTAAGTTCCTTAACCAAAAGCTAGGAAAAGTAAAATAAAATAGAAGTAAGAGAATGAAACAATAAAGAACATACCAATGAAACTGAAAGCATAGAAATAATAGGAAATCAATGAAGTAAAAAGGTGATTACCCAAAAATATCAATATAGCTAACAAACTTCTGGAAAAACACAAAGAGATGATATAAACCATAAACATCAAGAATGAAACAAGGGATATCACTGAATATTCAGCAGCCATTGAAAGAATAATGGTAAATACCACAACCATATTACATTCATATATTTCAGTAACTTAGAAAAAATAACCAACTCCTCCAAAACTACAAGCTATCAAAACTCAACCAAGATGGCATATGTAATCTAAATAGTTCCATAAGCATCAAAGAAATGGGATTTGTAAGTGAAAGTTATCCACTAAGGAATATACAGACTCAGATGATTTTACTGGACATTTTAACCAAATAAAGAATTAAAACCAACTTATCACATATTCTTCTGTAAGATAAGAGAGATCACATAGCTACTCAGTTTAAGACTAGTGTGTACTGATACCAAAATCAGACAAAGGAAGTCAAGAAAAAAAAAAACTACAAATCAACATCTTTTATGAAAGTGGACACAAAAATCCCTAGTCAAATATTTGCAAATAAAATAAATAATGTATATTAATTATTACACACCATGACCAATTATGCAAGGCTGGTCAACACTAAAAAATTCATCAAGATAGGCTACTGTCCCAACAGGCTAAATATATGAAAAACCGTGTGAATACTGACATAGAAAAAGCACTTGCCAAAATCTGTCAACCATTCATGACAGCTCTCAGCTCATTAGGAAAAGAGTGAAACTACTTATTAAAGAGCATCTATGAAAGGCCTAAAGTTAATATAATACTAAATAGTGAAAAACTAAATGAGTTACCCTTGAGAGCAGAATCAAGACAAGGTTTTCTACTCTAACCACTCATATTCAATATAAAATTGGAAGTTTTAGCCACTGGAATAAGGCAAGATAAATAAAAGACAAACTGACTGGACAGGAAAAAATAAAATGGTGCATATTTTCAAGAGGCATAATTAGCTAGATAGAAAATCTCAAGGAATTGAGTTTTTTTCTTAATTCTCCCCAAGTTGATCTGTAGTTTTAAGATAATTCCTAAATGTGGTTTTTTATAAAATGGGAAATTAGAGACATTTATAGCTAAATGGATGTACATTGAGGCAATACTCTTAAGTGAAATAAATAGGACACCCATGTAAATACTGAATAGTTTCTCTGGTGTGAGAAACTGAAAGTGTAAATAAGGATCCAAAGACATGATATTGTGAAATAGGAAAAGGTCCAAGGGGGAAGGGGAAGTGGGAGGGATTGGGGGAAAGGAAAGAAGGGAATGGAATTAATATGAGAAAATGAAAAAAATGGAAACAAAGTCTTTGTAAATAGAGAGGGGCAGAGGGATTGAAGGGAGAGCAGGGGAATGGGGAAAAAATAAGAACCACAGTAGATTATGTAAAGTACAAATTTCCAATGATGAATATTATATTGTATACCTAAAATGTACCAATAAAATTTTAAAAAGATAATTCCTATCAAAAATTTCAGAAAGTTTTTTTTTAAACATTAACAAGATTATTCTAAAATTAATATGGAAAGGCACAGGACCTAGAATAGCTAAAGAAATTCTGAAAAAGAAGAATAAAGCAGGAAGGCTCATTCTACCTGATGTTAAAGCTTACTGTGCAACAACGATTATCATGATAGTGTGATGTGGCAGGGGACAGAAACAGATCAGTGGAGCCAGGTGTGGGAGTGTAATCCTAGCACTCTGAGAGGCAGAGGTAGGAAGGATCACAAGTTCAAACTCACTCTGGGCAATTTAGTGACTTAGCAAGACCGGGTTCAAAATAAAATATAAAATAAAAAGGTGTGGAATGTCTCAGAGCAAAGACCCTGGGTTCAATCCTTAGTACCACACAAAAAAAGAAAAAAAAAAACCAGTTTGTGGAACATAACTGGGAACCCTAACTTATATTTGATAAAGGTGCAAAGCAATTCAATGGAAGAAAGAGAGCCAATAAGAAGAAAACTGGATAAATTAGACTTCATGTAAATTAAAAGCTTTCTGTCAGCACGGGAAAAACCCTACAGTATAGGGAAGACAAAAAGGCAAATTGAAGACAGGAGAATATATTTGCAAACTGCATGTCCAACAAAAGACTAGTATCTATAATGTAACTAACTTGAAACTCGGTGGTTAAAAAAAAAACACATTGGGCCGGGGATTTAGCTCAGTGGTTCTGCTGCCTGCCTCTTAAGTGCAAGGTCCTGAGTTCAATCCCCAGTACCAAAAAAAAAAAAAAAAACCCACACTAATTTAAGACACAATCAGGTATTTCATAGAAAAGAATACAAAGATGGAAAATTAGCACATGAAAAGGCAAATACACGTTGAATCCACCTATTAAAATGGCTAAAATAAAAAATAAACCACCAATGACTAGTAAGGATACAGAGAAAGTGAATTACATATTGTTAGTAGGAATGTAAAATGGTTTACCCACTCTGGAAATTGTTTAATACACATTCTTATAATACTAAATATGCATTTAGCATACCACCACGCAAGTAAATGGATGAAAAATATATGTTCGCATCAAAACCTATACACTAGTGCTTGTAGCAGCTTTGCTTTTAATAGCCAAATAACTGGACACAATCTAGATATCCTTTAAAGAGTAAATGGATAAACAAGCCATGATATATTCATACAACAGAACAGTACTCACCAGTTAGAAGGAATGATCAGCTAAAATGCAAAAAGCTACTACTTATGCAAAAAATAGATACATTTCCAAGGAATTGTTCTGTGTAGAAAAAGCCACTCCCCAAATTTAAATGCTATATGAGTTTGTTTGTATAACACTGTAGTAAACATTCTTGCAAGGACAAAATTATAACGAGGGAGAACATACTACCAGTTGGATGGGTGAGGGAAGAGATCAGGGAGGGAATGATATGGAGGTAAACGTATTTATAAAAAATCAACAAAATGGTTCCTGAAAGTGATGGGACAGTTCAGAATTTGATGGATACCTGAACTTGTACATGTTATAAGATTGCAGAGAACTAAATACACATACATTCACAAATGAATACAGAGAAAGCTGAAGACATATAATAGACCAATGTCAGTAACTAGGATCAATTGTATCAATGTTAAAATCCTAGTTATGACATTTTACTGTTTTTTGCAAAATATTATTACTGGGGGAAACTGAGTAAAGGTTATACAAGAATTTCCTGTATTGTTTCTTACGTTGACATATAATTCTGAAATATCTCAAAATGTAAAGTTTAATTTTGAGAAGTTATCACTAAGAAATAATATTAAGAATACTGATGAGTCTAGAATAAAGAGTGCTATTTGCAATAGGTACCATTACAAACTAACCAAAACTGGAACTGATGAAAGAAGATTCTGTATTACTATCTTGATCACTGTCATTTTTTAATTAAATTTGGGCCATTCATTGACTCAGGTCTCATTTATAAGTTGGATTGTTTTGAGCAACATTTTATTTTTTATCTTTTTTTTTTTTTGGTACCAGGGATCAAACTCGGGTCTTTGTGCTTGCGCAGCAGTGGCGAAACCACTGAGCTAAATCCCCAGCCCCTTTATTTTTTATTTTTATAGTACATGTTTGTAGTATACAATGATTACATTTATCATGGGGAGTTGGTATATGTGCATAATACATCTTAATATGTAAAGTATTTTTAAGTGCTGAAAGACAAAACATCTCACCCAGTTTTTTTATCCTGCTAGAATGAAGGAAAAATAAAGCCATTCTCATACAAAGAAACACTTTTTTAAAAAGTTGTCATTGGATGACTTACCCTTAAAGAATGACTAAAGGAAAATCTTCAATCTGAAAGGATATGAAGGAAGGAATCTTGCAGCATCAAAAAAGAAAAAAATGTAGCTCAGTGGTTCTGCTGCCTACCTCACAAGCGCAAGGCCCTGAGTTCGATCCCAGGTACCAAAAAACAAACAAACAAAAAAGAAAAAAAACAACAATAACAGAAAGAGCAGAAATATTTATGTAGGGAAACTAGATCACTCCTACAATTCTTGAGGGAACAGAAAATATTACAGCCACTCTGGAAAACAGTTTAGCAGTGTTTTATAAAACCAAACATACAATTAATATGTTGATGAAGCAATTGCACTCTTGGGAAGTATGTCAAAGAAATGAAAACATATGTTCACACAAAAATCTGTACATGAATGTTCATAACAGCTTTAATTCTAAATACCAGAAACAGGAAACAACCCCAATATCACTTAATGGGTGAAAAAAAGAAATGAACTATGGTATATCTATACCATGAAATAGTACTCAGCAGTAAAAAAGAAATAACTACTGATACATGCAGTGACTTGGATGAACCTCCAGAGAATTATGCAGAGTGAAAAAGCCAATCTCAAAAGATGGTAGACTATGAGTCTACTTATATAAACTACAATTTTTAAAAAAAAATATAAAGGAGAACAGATTAATGGTTGCAAGTGGGAGAAATAGGGCAGAACAGAAGTTAAGAGGGTTAAAGGAGGAAAGTGGATATGGCTTCAAAGGGTAACAGGTAGGATCTTTATTTCTGTATCTTGATTGTGATGGAGGATTTGGAAACCTTCTCATGTCATGAAATCACACACACACAAGTAAAAATGAGGACATCTCAATAAAATTTGATTTTATCTACATAAATATCTTTGTTTTGACATTTTACTAGACATTTGCAAGATGTTCTCACTGGGAAAATTTTGTGCAGCTAAAACTTTCTCAAAATAATTTACCATTAGGAAAAGCTACCATTGACTCATATGAAGAAAGTGATGGTGAACCTTTTACATCTTTCAATGTAACAGAGTTGGCTACAGCACACATGTCATAGGTTCGCCACCACTGATCTAGATTAACTAGTCTACATGTGGTATACATCATTTCAAACTCACCAGGACTGGACTTACTAGACATAGATGAATAGGGAGATATATCACTCTCATATTCCACGAAAGGTAAGTTGTTCGTTGTCTGAGGGCTCCTTTCAAGGCCAGTTTCTTGTTTACTCAACATTCCTATAAAGAAAACATTTTTGAAATGCTGTAAGAAAACACTAATCATATTGCATATCCAGCAAACCATCCTTCAAAAACGAAGTGAAAATAAAGATATTCACAAAGAAAAAACAAAAGTATTTGTTACTAGTTGCCTCTTAACTTAAAAATGTCTTTAAGGGGGACCGGGGATTTGGCTCAGTGGTTCCACTCCCTGCCTCACAAGCGCAAGGACCTGAGTATGATCCCCAGTACCAAAAAAAAAAATGTCTAAAGGGAAGTCTTTGATCAGAAAGACTATGATAGAAGGAATGGAGCATCAGGAAGGAAGAAAGAAGAGCAGAAGTATGGTTACAGAGAAACTAGCACCATCATGCATTTCTGGTAGGAATGGGAAATAGTACAGCCACTGGAAAACAGTTTATCACTTTCATATAAAACTAAAGATGCAATTACCAAAGGACCCAGCAGTTGGACTCTTGGGCATTCACCATAAAGGAATGAAAACTTGTGTGAACAAACAAAATAAATAAAATAAAGCTAAACTAAAACCTTAAATGAGCGTTTGCACCAATGTTATGCGTAACAGTCAAAAACAAGAAACCTAGAGATTTCAATGGGTGAAGAGATAAACAAATTATAGTGCATCTAGACCATGGAATACTCCTCAGCAATGAAAAGGGATGAAAGATATACAACAATATGAGTGAATCCTCAGGGAATTATACTGAAGAGAAAAAAGTAACTCAAATGTTACATACTATGTGATTCCATTTATATGATACTGAAGGGACAAACTACAGATCTGGAGAACAGATTAGTGGTTGCCAGCAGTTAGAGAAAGCAGAGGTGGGAAAGGAATATTGTTTGGAGAAAGCAAATGTGGTCATAAAAGAGCAACATAAGGGATCATGGTGGTGACAGAACTATTCAGGGGATTCCTATAGTAGAAGATACATGGCTCTACACTTATAGTAAAATTAAACTGTGACACACATACATACATATGCACACAAATAAAGACAAGTAAAACTGGGCACATCTCAATATATATGGACAATATCAATATCCTGGTAAAAAACTGGGTAATGGGAACACAGGCTCTTGCTGCATTATTTATTACAACTGTCTATATGGCTAAATTTTTTCTGAAAATTAAAAAGTTTAATTAGAAAAAGCTACTATCTTACACTACAGACGTTAATGAACCTAGGTTCAATAGTGCTACATGCAACACATGTCATTTCAAATTCAACAAAATGATGGAAGAGGCAGTGAGATTATGTCATTTTCCAATAAAGGAAAATAATTTGTCTCAGGGCTCCTTTCCAGGCTGGTTTGTGCTTTTTGCCAACATTTCTATAAATAAATATTATCAAATATTGAAAAAAAAGAAATCTCAATCATGAATTCTGTATCAGGCAAAACTATTCTTCCTGAATGAAGAGGAAATAAAAATATTCTCACATGACAGAAAACTAGAAGTATGTGTTAACAGCTGAGGTACACTAAATAGAATGGCTAGGGCCGGGATTTAGCTCAGTGGTTCGAGCACCTGCCTCGAAAGCGCAAAGTCCTGAGATCGATCCCCCGTACAAAAAAAAAAAATGGCTAGCCAGATACAGTGGTGTATGCCTATAATCTCAGCTACTTGGAAGCCTGAGGGAGGAGGACTGCCTGAGCCCATGAGTTTGAGACCAGCCTAGAAAATATAGCAATAACAAAATAAAACAAAAAAAGAGAATAGCTAAAAAATTTTCAGACAGAAAAGAATCGTGAAAGACCAAATCTTGGAGCATGAAAAATGAAGAAAGAAAAATGAATGTATAAGGGAGCAGAAATAATCACTTATACATAGCTGTTGGGAACCTAACATGGTATACAGGCTTGCTCAAAAACCATTTGGCACTTATAAAACATGCAATGACCATACGACCAAGCATTTGCACTCTTAAACACTTATCCTAGAGAAATCAAAACTTATGTTTATACAAAAACCCATACATGAAAAGTCGTCGAAGCTTACTTTTAATAGTTAAAAACTGAAAAAGGCCCAGGTGTCCTTCAATGGATGAACAACAGATAAACAAGCTGTTGTACATCCACAGCATGAAACAGTATTCAACAATTACAAAAGGAAAACTGATATATGTAAGAAGACAGAAGAATCTCCAGGGAATTATGCTGAGATTAGGTATGGTTATAAAAGGGCAAGAGGAGACATCCTCGTGGTAATGGAAATGTTGTTTATCTTGGACATCAAACCTACTCAGATGACAAAATGGAATAGAACTAAATACATACACACAAATTAATACAATTAACCAACGAAATATCAATAAGATTTGTGTACTGCATCAATGCCAATATACTGGTTGTGATGTTGTTCTATCATAATTATACAAAATTGTTATTGGGAAAAATGGGTAAAGTGTAAAGGATATTTCTCTCTGTATCATTTCTTACAACTATCTGTGTACCTTACATTCCCACAAAATTAAAAGTGTAGTTAAAAAGTACCACTAGATTTGCATTAAGGATGTTCATGGATCTAGACGAAACAGTGATATTAGCTAGGACTATGAATCATTTTGAACTCACCACAATTGGTGCAAATGAAGTAAAATGAAGATGAAGGACTTTGATCTCTGTCATTTTCCAACGAAGATGGGTGACTCTCTATCTCAGGACTGTCTTCTGAGCTGTTTTCCATATTTGCTGGCATTTCTATCAGTATAAATTTTTTATCTATTGAAGAATAAGAATTCTTAATCATGAATTCAATACTGGGTAAAATTATCCTTCAGGATAAAGAGGGAAATAAAAATATTCTCACAAAAAGTAAAATTAGAATTTGTCCCTAGCAGATTTACCTTTGTTGGTGGTGATGGTGGTTTTTGTTTGTTTTTTGACTCACTATGTAGTTCAACCTGGCCTTGAACTCACAATGATCCCCCGCCTTATCCTCCCCAGTGCTGGGATTACAGGTGTGCACCACAACACCCAGCCAGATTTACCCTTAAAAAAACAGGTAAAGAACTAGACATGGTGGCACATCCCTGTAATCTTAGCACTCAAAAGGTTGAGGCATGATGGATTTTGAGTTTGAGGCCAGCCTGAGCTACACAGAGTTCAAGACTGGCCTAGACTAATAGTGGACCTGACTCAAAAAAAAACAAAAAGACAGATATGGTAGTGCACAACTATAATTCCAGCACTTGGGAGGATGACGCAGGAGAATCACTGCAAATTCTAGGCCAGCCTAGGCTACATAGTAAGTTCAAGGCCAGCCTGGACTACATAGCAAGACCCTGTCTCAAGAAAAAAAAAATGTAATACCTAAAGAAAAGTCTTCAAATAAAAAGGACATTTACAAAAGAAGGAATTTTGGAGGATCAAAAAGGAAGAACAATGGAAAGATCAGAAATATAGGTGTAGGAAATCGCCCATACATTGCTACTGAGAATTTAAAGTGGTACAGCCGCTTTGGAAAACTGTTTGGCAGTCAGTTTCTTGTAAAACAAAACATATTATCATAAAGCCAGCAATTGCACTCTTGCCATTCACGACAGAGGAATAGAAACTTACATTTACACAAAAGCCAGGATATGAATGTTCATAACAGCTTTACCTACAATATCCAAAAAAAAATGGAAAGAAGAAAACCAGATATCCTTCAATGAGTGAATAGTCTGGGTTTTTTTTTTTTTTGGTACCGGGGATCTAACTGAGGACCTTGTGCTTGCGGAGCAGGTGCCAGCACCACTGAGCTAAATCCCTGACCCTGAGTGAATAGTTTTAAAAAACCGTGTTTATATCTATACCATGGAAAACTCATCAATAGAAAGAAATGGAAACATATTTACACAAAAATGTGCACATGAATATGCACAGTAGCTTTATTCTCAATAGCCAAAAATTAGGGAAAAAACCCAGATGTCTTTCAACAGATGAATGGTTAAGCAAAATATATCCAAACCATGGAATACCATTCAACAATAAAAAAATAAACTATTAAAACACACAACAATCTGGTTGAGTTTCTACAAAATTAAGGTGAGTGGTAAACAAAGCCAATCTCAAATATGATTGCACTTACATAAAAATCTGAAGGGACAAAATTATAGAGCTGGAAAAGAGGTCAATGGTATCTAGGTGTTAGGGATGGGTGATATTGCAGGGAGGGTGACCCAAGAGTTGGGTGTGGTTATGGGCAAACAGCACATTGCACTGATGGAAATGCTCGCTCCCTTGACTGTGAGGATGGACACAAAAACCTACTCCTGGGATAAAATTGCCTAGTGCCAAATACATACACACATAAAAAGATACAAGCAAAACTGGGGACATCTCAGTATGATCTGTGGATGGCATCAATGGAAAAATGTAGTTTTTCCCTTTCCCTCTTTTCCTTTCCCCTTACCCTCCCCCCTTCACTCCTTCATCTTTCGACCTTTTTTCCTATTTCAAATTATCAATTATTCATTTTAATCATTTAAACCCTTGTTTACACTATCAGTTTCTCACACTAGAGAAACTATTCAGTACTTAACACATGTGTGTCCTATTTATTTCACTTAAGAGTATGGCCTCAATATGCATCCATTCAGCTATAAATGACTCTAGTTTCTCATTCTTTATGGCTGAGTAGTACTCCATTTTATAAATAAACCACATTTTCTTCATCCAGTTTCCAGTTGATGGGCACTTGGGCTGCTTCCAAGCTTTAGCTATTACAAACTGTGCCGCTATGAGCATGGGTGCACATATATCACTGTGGTATGATTATTTAATTCTTTTGGGAAGATACTCAGCAGAGGAATAGCTGGGTCAAATGGGACCTCTAGTCCTAGTTCTTTGAGGTATCTCCATACTAACTTCCACAGTAGTTGCACCAGTCTGCACTCCCACCAGCAACGGAGAAGGGTTCCTATGTAAATAGGGAAAGGCGGAGGGGGTGAAGGGCGCACAGGTAATGGGGAAAAAATAAGAACCAAGATATATCATGTACAGGTACAAACACCCAATGATAAATGTAAACGAACTGTATACCTAAAATGTACCAATAAAAGAACTAAAAAAAAAAAGAAAAATGTAGTTTTGTAAAATATTACTATTGGGGAAAAGTGGGTGAAGAATACACAAGATCTCTGTATTATTTCCTGTATTTGCAGGCGATTCTGAAATATCGCAAAATGAAAAGTTTAATTTTAGAAAGCTGCCATCAAGAGTTAATGTTAAGAACACTGAATCTAAACTAAAAAGTGCTACTTGTATTGTGTATCATTTCAAACTTGCCAAAATTGGGAGAGGTGGTGGCAGATGCAAGGCAGGTGCTTGTTCAGCAAAACTTCCTAGTAAAGCTGGGTAGTATACTGTCCTATCACGATCTTTCAGGTTGGCTTCTGCTTTTGCCAGTATTTCTACCAGTGTAACTTTATCAGTGCCTGAAAGAAAATGATCCTCAACCCTAAACTCTATATAAGGTGAAATTATTCTTCAAGGAAAACTAGTGAAATAATATTCCCACACAAAAGAAAACGAAAAGAATCTGTCCTAAGCATACTTACCCATATAAAAGGTTGAAGGAAAATCTGCAAACAGAAAGGATATTACAAAAGAAGGAATTTCAGAGTATCAAGAGAAAAGAACAATGGAAAGATCATAAATATCAATGTAGAAAAAATGGATCATCGCTATTGGGAATGTAAAATGGTACAGCTTCTCTGGAAAACTGTTTGGCAGTTTCTTATAAAACTAAACATGCTATTCCCCCAAAGACTTGGAAATTACACTCTTGAGATTCATGACAGAAAAGAAAATTTATACTTATACACAGCTAGCACATGAGTGTTCATAGAGGTTTATGCCTAATACCAAAAGCTGGGGGGAATAATAACCTATGTCCTTGAATGAGTGAATAGTTAAAAACTATTGCATAACCAAACCATGGAAAACTATTCAGCAATAAAAAGGAAGGAACTAGCTGGGTATAGTAGTGCACACCTGTAATCTCAGCTACTCAGGAGGCTGAGGCAAGAGGATCTCAAATTCAAGACCAGCCTGGGAAATTTAGTGAGAATCTGTCTCAAAATAAAATAAAAAATGGCTGGGGATATAGCTCAGCAGTAGAGTACTTGCCTGGCATGCTCAAGATCTGGTTCAATCTCCAGCATCACAAAAGAAGAAACATTCTATCTATACATAGAACCACTTGCATGAGTTGAGTTTTCACAAAACTATGCTGACTTTAAAAAACTACATACCACGAAATTTCCTTTACATAATAAAAGTGGTAAAATTACAGACAGTATGTTTGCCAGGCATTAGGGAACAGGCAGTAGGGAAGAAAAGGGTGACTGGAGAGAGGTGGGTATGGTTATAAAAAAAGGAGATAAGGCAGCTAGTTGTAATCAAATTGTTTTGTATCTTGCCTAGGGTGGTGGCAATTAAACCTATTCATGTGGTAAATTTGCATAGAAATAAATACAAATGTACAAAAATTACAAGTAAAACTGGGGACATCTCAGTAACATCTGTGAATTGTACCAAGGTCAATATCCTGATTATGTTATTTTACCATAGTTTTGCAAGATGTTATTATTGAGAGAAAAGAGTAAAGTATAAAGGGAATCATTATTTTTTACAAATATATGTAAATCTAAAATTATTTCAAAATAAAAAGCTTAATTTAGAAAGAGGAGCCAGGGATTTAGCTCAGTGGTGCTGGCGCCTGCCTCGCAAACACAAGGTCCTGAGTTCAATCCCCGGTACAAAAAAAAAAAAACAAAAGTGAACCAGACATGGTGGCACACACCTGTAATCCCTGCACTCTGGGAGGTTAAGGCAGGAGAATCACAAGTTTGAGCTACCCCAAACAATTCAGCAACTTAGCAAGACCTTGTCTCAAAATTTAAAAATAAAGAATAAAGGGCTGGGATAAAGAACAAGAAACTAGGGCCAGGGATTTAGCTCAGTGGTTTCGCTGCCTACTATGCAAATGCAAGGACCTGAGGAGTTCGATCCCCGGTACCAAAAAAAAAAAAAAAAAAAAAAAAAAAAAGAATGAGAAACTAGAGACATTTATAGCTAAATGGATGCATATTGAGGCCATATTCTTAAGTGAAATAAATAGGACACACGTGTAAATACCTAACAGTTTCTCTAGTGTGAGAAAGTGAAAGTGTAAATAAGGATTAAAATGATTAAAACGAATAATAGATAATTTGCAATAGGAAAAGGTCCAAAGATGTAGGGGTGGTGGGAGGGGGAGGGGAAGGGGAAAGGCAAGAAGGGAAAGGAAAAATTATGAGAAAAGAAAAAAAATGGAAACAAAATCTATGTAAATAGGGAAGGGTGGAGGGGGTGAAGGGTGCACAGGTAATGGGGAAAAAAATAAGAACCAAGACACATCATGTACAGGTACAAGCACCCAATGATAAATGTAAACATATTATATACCTAAAATGTACCAATGAAAGAATTTAAGGAAAAAAAAAAAAGAATAAAGTGCTGGGAATATAGCTCAGTGTGAAAGCCCTAGGTTCAACCCTCAGTACCACAAAAAAATGAACAACTAGCTTGCATTAACAATGTTAATGGGTCCATATTCACTAGCGCTACTTGTAATGTGTATTATCTAAAACTCACCAGAATCAGATGAGGAGTTGGCAGACGAAGACAAAAGATGCTGGCTATTGTCATTATCCATTACAGGTGGGTAATCCCTTGTCTCAGGGTTATTTTCCAAGCTAGCTTCTGCTATTCCTGGCATATCTATAAGAAGAACATTTTCAAAAACTCTTACCATGAATTTATATATAGCAAAACTATCATTGAGTAGCACAGAAAAAATACATTTTTGCATGAAAGAAAACTAAAATTATCCCTCACAGATTTATCCTTAAAGAAAGGGCCGGGGATTTAGCTCAGTGGTTCTGGTGCCTACCTTGCAAGCACAAGGTCCTGAATTTGATCCCTGGTACCAAAAAAAAAGAAAGGCTACAGGAAAATAAAGATATGATGAAAAAGGATCATCAAAAAAAAGGATATGATGAAAGGAATATTGAAGCAACAGGAAAAAGGAATAATAGAAAGAACAGAAATATGGATGCAAAGAAACAGTATCACTCATATATAGCTGGCAGGAATATAAAATGGTCTGGCCATGCTAGAAAACATAGTTTTTCATAAAACTATTCATGTGTTCAAACTCATCAAATTGTGTACATTAAATTTGTGTATAATTTTGCATATTAATTACTATGGTTTGAATGTATCCTCTCCAAAATTCAGTGTTGCCAATGTGACGGTATTAAGAGAAGGGACCTTTAAGAGGTGATTAGGTCATGAGGTTTCCTTACTCATGAATGGTATCAAGATCCTTCTAAAAGAGGCTTTATGCAATGTTCAGTGAGCTTGCCTTTGAACCCTCTGCCATGTGAGGACAGAGATTTTGTCCCCTCTGGAGGATGCAACCCTCACCAGACAATCAAACCTGCAGCACCTTGATCATGAACTTTCCAGCCTCCAGAACTGTGAGAAAATAAATTTCTATTCTTTATAAATTTCCCACTCTGTGCTATTTTGTTATAGAAACACAAATAAACTAAGATATCAATTATATCTCAATAAAGCTATTTTAAAAACTAGGGCCGGTTCAGTGGTAGAGTGCTTGTCTAACATGTGCAAAGCCTTTGGTCCAATGCCCAGTACCTCAAAAATTAAAATAACTAAACATGTAATTAGCATATAACCAGCAATTGCACTCTAGAGAATTTATGCCACAGAAGTGAAAGCTTAAATTTACACAAAAATCTGTCAATAATGTTCATGGCAGCCTTATCCCTAATAGTGAAAAACTAGGGAAAAATTCCTTCAACAGGTGGATGGTTAAACCATGCTACACCTATAACAAAGTCTACAGAATTTAACAATAAAAAGGAACTGCTGATATATTCGACTTGGTTGAATCTCCAGGGAATTATGTTGAGTGAAAAAATGCTAGTATCAAAAGGTTTTATACCACTGTATATGTGTCCAGTTACATAGCCATATTGAGGTGACAAAACTACAGATAGAGAACAGATGGGTATTTGCCAAAGGTTGGTGATATGTGAGAGTGGAAGGGGAGGGCAGCCAGAGGGGAATGGGTTTGGCTGTAAAGTCAATACAACCTTGGGTGATAGAAATGAACCCTGTAGTAACAGAATGTACTGTACCTTGACTATCATGATGAACATACAAACCTTTTCATGTAATAAAAGCACAGAACTAAATTTACAGAGACAAAGATGAATACAATTACAGTTTTAAAAGATGCTACCACTGAGGAAAATTGGATAAAAGAGATATCTCTGCATTATTTCTTACAACTACCTGTGGAGCTACAATAATCTCAATATAAAACTTTTAATTAAAAAATGACAGTTTTCAGGAAGGATTTTTTTAAAATCTAGATTAAATGATGACATTTATAATATATGTCATTGCAAACTCACCAAAATGGGAAAGGATGAAGACAGACGACGGCAAGGTAGTTTCTGGGCTCATGCTCCCATTTCTTAGAATGTCCGAGTAATTCACCCTATCAGGGCTATTGGCCACACTAGGGTATCCTGGTGGTGGAACTTCTGTAGATGCTGCTACAGAAGGCTGGGAAAATGAGGAGACATTGTTAGAACTTTTAGCACTCCCATTGAAAGGGCAAGATACTACAGAGAGACCAGCACATGAACTCTCCTCCTGCATAAGACATGGCTGGAATGAATATATAGAGGCAGTTCTAGGGAGGTGCTGGCCTCTATCTGTGTCTAAGCTCCTGCACTTGACAGCTTTCTGCTGACTGAAGCGATATTCCTGGAGCATTGGCCTGGGCATCGGTTGTCCACCTTGCCACTGGCAATGATGCGCTATTTCCCTGTTCACAGTAAGAGAACAAAATGACTTAAGTTCTTTTCTTCAGTTCCTGGACTTTAATTTCTCATGAGATACACAATCAAAACTTTCTGTATGAATCCAGATGACCGCTAAAATAACACCAATCCAGTTAAGTCAACTGTGAGTAAAAATGAGGATTAAAAAGCTTTTCAGGGCTGGGGATTTAGCTCAGTGGTTCCAGCGCCTGCTGCGCAAGCCCAAGGTCCAGAGTTCGATCCCCAGTACCAAAAAAAAAGCTTTTTACCAGAGGCCAGGGATTTAGCTCAGTGGCATCGCACCTGCTTCACAAGTGCATGGTCCTGAGTTTGATCCCCAGTACCAAAAAAAAAAAAGCTTTTTACTATTTGCTATATATTTCCACTATTAAAGGTAAATGCTGTATTTAAATTATGATTTTTATTCCTCTTTAACACTACATTTTGTACATGATGATTACTGACATAATAATACTGTGTTGTAATACATCAAACCTAAACTTCAGCATTCTTTCAACAGAGTTTTAGTTCCCTATCTGCTACTATCATAGTATAGATCAGCCTTGCTAATATCACAGAATTCCTAGTTCCATATCACTTTCCAGCAGTCTCGCATCTTTAGAAGCAAGACATTTATCAAAGTTGTAAAACTGTTTTCATAATACTTACGCATTGTGGTATCAGTGATCTCTCCCAAAACTGTTGCATTGCTGAAAAGATTCCATTCAGCTTGGCAACCTGCCTATTCGTTTGTTCCATAAGATCTTGTAAGCCCTATTATAACAAAAAAAAATTAGTAATTCCTACTTCAAAAGAAAAGTAACATGTCAGAATGCCATTAAGCCAAATTTTTACTGCGAGGCACAACGGAAGTTTTCAAAGCACCAGAAACAACTTCTTTCCTACTTGAGGCCTAGGTGTAGGTGACACAGAGCCCACCTGGCTGAGACGAGGATCCTGGACCTGCCGCTATCCTACTCCATCCAACTCACGGGGACACTGGAAGGAGGAAGCAAAGGCATCACAGCCCCTCTACACCATCCCATTTATGATGCAGCCATTTCACATCAAGGAAGGTGCTATTTCAGGAAAGAAATGTTCAAATCTGCTAAAAGGTCAAAGAGTGACCTTCCACACAATGACTTATGAACTAACAGTGAATTTTCTGCTCTGGAAAGAACATGGAGCCAAATATAACAGATGTGGGCCCTGGATTTAGCTCAGTGGCACCTCGCCTGGCTCGCAAGCAAAAAGGTGCTGAGTTCGATCCCTGGTACCAAAACAACAAAAAACCAAACATAACAGATGTGACTTTTGGCTTCAATGCATTTTATAATCATTCAGTCAGCAAACTTACAAAACCATTGAGTACAGGACCCCTACATGGCCATCAGGAAAAAAATCTGAGAATTCTTGAAATACACAGAAATTTTGAGCAAAGGAAAAAATAAAAGACCAGAAACACTTCCTCACTCATTCATTCATTCAAATGAGCACTTATTAACAGCCTACTACCAGTCAGATCTTTGCTAGGTACTGGAAATGAGGACAAAAGAAAAAAAATTTCCCATCCTAGAAGAATGCCCATCTTCACTGGGGAGAGAGAGAAGAGACAATTTCAACAGAACAAGTGACTAATAGCCTGGGATAGCTGCTCTCAAAGTGTGGTCCATTGACCGGCACCATCACCAGCAAGCTTGAGAGACAGCAACACTGCAGCTCCACCTCAGCCCTACAGAATGGAGACCTGAGTGGAGCCAGCAGGCTGGGTTTCAACAAGCCTCTAGGTGCTTCTGATGTGCACTCCAGTGGGAGAACTGTGGGCCTGCAGTGCTGAGGCAAACAGCTCAGGACCTACATGGATGCCTTCACATACTAGAGTTCTGCCACTTATTAGCAGTGTGACCTTGGGCAAGTTGCTTGACTTCCCTGTGCTTCAATTTCCTCATGCACAGAACTGGGATGAAAATATCTCTTAGGGATCCTCCTGAGGACAGAACCTTACTATAGCCTTATGTTAATGCTAACAATAACAACACTCCACATGACTGGCCCAACAGTGCTCAGTACTTTGTTAGTATTATTATTGTTACTGTCATTAGCACCATGACACAGGTAAGCACAAGAGGCTGAGCATACCCAGAAGAGCAGGACTGAACTCAAGCCGGTAGTCAGGGTGGGCTTTCTCAGGTTGAGAGTGAAAGGAGAGCAGGCATTCACCAGGCAAAAACGCATGGGAGGGCATACAGGGCAGAAGGAACAGCATATTCCCAATCACAGAGAGAAAGTCAGAAGCCATATGTTCAGGTGGTGAGTATAAATGATGCCCATGGAGCTCAATCATCAGGAATGGGAGAGTGTGGGTAGCAGCTAAAAGGGATGAGAGGTCAAAACAAGTGGCGATGTAAAGCTGTGGGAGAATATCCTGCTAAGGGTAAGAAGCGCTAAGGCTGGGCTGGAGACAAAGAAAGGGGGATGCCAGACACAGGGAGCTCTCTGAGCACAGGGAAGAAGGCAGATGCAGAAACCAGCAGAGGTGACAGCCTGAGGCAACAGAGGACCTATTCCAATGCCCCTGATTGGGAGGGACCAGAAGGACTGCTAGGCAGGTTTGGTGGTGGTGGGGACAGGAATCAGAACATGGAGGGACAACTGTGCCAAGTCCTCCAGTGTCCAGCAAGGAAAAAGACCAAAGTGAGCCTAGGCAGCTCACGTGGTGGGAACTGACTGAAGCTTTGGAAGGGCTGCAGGGCAGAGGATAGCTCAGCACAGGATGATACGGATGAGGGTGGCTAGGAAAAGAGAGGAAAGTGAAGGGCCACGTCATATGCTACACCACGGGATGTAGAATGATAAGGATGAAAAGGGAGAAAGAAAGAGCCAGCACACTGGGAGAAGTGGAGAGCAGCCTTATGGTCCACTTTGGGCTATGGCTTGGGAACCTGGTCACTTCTCATCCAAGATGGTACATCCCACCACAGCTTGCACAACTGCTCAAGGGTAAGGGGACTGGACAGTCCTGCTCAGGCCCCAGCCCCTCTCCCTGCTGCTCTAGCCACCTCTGCCCATCTTCTCCTCAAGGCATGAATAAGCATCCCACTTCTGTCCTCACTAGGAAGAATGAGACTCACACAGACTTTTCTAGTCTTCAAATTATGCCAGCTCATTCTAGACAAGAAAATTTAGAGGTTTAAGAAACATATATTTTTATAAACTTGCATTACCTTTGGGGTATGTAGCTCATAAAACCCTTTATAATTATATACTTCTATCAATCTCTACTAACATGCTTATTTTTATAAAATTCCCTCAAAACTATAGCAGATATACTCTTTACAAAACATTGATGGGCTACCATTTTGTTTCAGTTGAGATACCTTGATCTGCATTTAGGCACATGCTAAATTTCATCTAAGGTGGCCACTTTTCATAAAATATTACACTGGAAAAATTAAATGTCAAACAATCTAGATTATGAGTTTTTTAAAGTTACCAAAGCCATACTTTTATTTCCAAATATTCACCTGGGGATACTGTTCCAAGTAGAAATTTTTTTAAAGTATATTACAGTGGGATGATAATAGTACAGAATTTGACACAAATTTTCTATTAATAGTATAATGACATTAAATGGAATAAAAATTTTAATTCAATATTGCAGAAAATTACATTTGATAGAACTTTGATACCTGAAAACATTGTTGAAATGCTCTAAGTTGGTTTCGGTGATATTCATCATAGAATTTTTCAAACACATTTCTTTCCTACAAGTTTTATAAAAACAAGTGGTCAATGCTTAACATCACTAGGAGCCTATTTGAGCACAAGAAAAAACACTTTAAATAGTTATCTATTTTAATTGTTTGTATTTTTCACTTATATGCTAATAAATTTCAGATGTCTAATAATACAGAAGTAATAAAACCCACATTCATGTCAGAATAAAAAGCACTGATTAACAAAGGGTTAAGGAAAGAAGTTATAAGAACCTAAGTTTAAGGAAAACTACTGAACATTGGTATGAATACAGTTAATATAAATATAGCTCAATATAAAAATACATATTTATGTGTTTGAATGGATTCAGATACACATTTATTTCTGTCCTCTGAGAAGGCCAAGGATCAATGACACAAAAAACAGCAATCAACATACCAAATGTCCACATCTTGGTTTTTAAATAACATTCCCAAGTTTAAAAAACAAATGAGGGGCTGGGGATTTAGCTCAGTGGTTCTGCCACCTGCCTTGCAAGTGCGAGGTCCTGGGTTCGATCTCCAGTACCAAAACAAATGAGGATTCCTTCAAAAAACAGTTGAATTCCAGGGCTGGGGCAGGGAAATTTCATATGAGCCTAGAACATCTTCTGATGTCAGAAAATAAGAAAATGTTCAAAAAAGGGTGGGGGCACCGAGTAAAAGGCCACAGCAACAAACTGGAAGGAACACCCAATGGCTAATGCTGGGAAATTAGCTTAACAAAATAAATAATGGAAATGTTGGATAATTCATACAATACAATAAATGTTCGTGAGTCCATATTAATACATATGACTGAATAAGCAGAAAATAAATGACAGCACTTTCTTACAAATAAATTCTAGCTAATAAATATAGAATGAATGATGGAAATAGTCACTATCAGGCAAATAGAGTAACAACTGCTGCAGTTAAAAACCATGGACAGATGCTAACTCAACTCACTGAATTGAAGAGAAACGGTATTAGCAGAGTCTCAAAGTACCCTTCCACTCTTATCTATCACTTAGAAAGGGGAAAACAACTCTACAATGGAAAAATTTAGAAGACACAATGTTAATCAAGTGATCAACGTTAACATTACCAATAAAAAGATAATGGACACAGTACCACCTAGTGGAGTTCAATGAGAAATAACAGCATTTGCATGGAATTCTTGTCAAAAATACATAATCTCAATCTATTTAAGAGAAAGTATCATATACACCAAAATTGAGAGATATTTCTAACAAAATAACAAACTAGTACTCATCAAAGGTGCCAGGATCATGAAAAACAAGGAAAGAATGAGAAGCTGTGATAGACTGGAAGAGGCTGAGGAGACACAACTAAATTCAATATGGGGAGAATGGCAAAATTCAAACAAGGACTGTAATTTGCCAAGTAGTACTGTACTAATGTTAACATCCTAGTTTAGATTATAGACAATTACAGTAATTTTGAATTATACAGTTAAATTAACATTAAGGGAACCTATGTGAAGTATATACATGAGAACTCTGTAATATTTTTGTAACTCTTCCCCAAAATCTCAAATTATTTCACTATTAGAAACCCAATGAAATGGGGCTCAAAAATACTTTGAATTGGGCTAGAGATACAGCTTGGTGATAGAATACTTACCCAGTATGCTCAAGGTCCTTAGCACCATAAAAAAAAGTGCTGTAAATGAGGGGAGAAGGGTTCCTTTTTTCTGCTTTAATTGTTTGATATAACTCATCAGTTAAAATGTATATGAGCCTGTTGCTGTCATATAGGTAGGTTTTCAAGCTAGGAATATGCTTTAATAGGTGCTATTCAAATTTCCTATTTCCTCCAGAGTCAGTTTCATTAATTTGTCTTCCAAGGTACTTCTTAGAAGTTGTCAAATTTATTTCAAAAAACATTTTTGTAATATGCTTTCTATATCCTTTTAAATTCTGTGAAATCTGTGGTAATGTCTTCTAGATCTTGATATTGTAATTTTAAAAATGTATAATTGATATTGTGTAATAGGAAGAAAAGGTCTAAAGGAGCAGGAGAAGTGGGAGGGGTAGGGGAAAGGAAAGAAGGGAAAAGAAAAAATATGAGAAAAGAAAAAAAAAATGGAAACAAAGTCTTTGCAAATAGGGAAGGGAGGGCAGGGGAAGGGGAAAAAAAATAAGAACCAAGATACTCATGTAATGGTACAAGATCCCAATGATAAATGTAACTGTATTTTATACCTAAAATGTACCAATAAACTTAATGGGGGAAAAAAGTGCTGTGAATTTCTATTAAATAAATAAAGAAGGAAACAAAATGGTTAAAAGTCCACTGTCTAGGGCTGGGGATTTAGCTCAGTGGTTTCGTCGCCTGCTGCGCAAGCACAAGGACCAAAGTTCGATCCCTGTTACAAAAAAAAAAAAAGAGTTCACTATCTAAAGAAGTGTGTACATTTAGGAGACAGAAATATTTCCTTGAGTATGAGTTCAGAGTAAGTGCCCAGGATATGAAGGCTAAAAAGGAATCCAAATCATTTTCTTGATAAGTGTGAACATATTTAGCAATTTATGTAAATCTTCGAAGTCTAAGGTGCAGTCATTAATGATACTTTCACCTTCTCAAACAGATATTGTATTCATGTTCTTACCTAAGGAAGATTAACAAATCAAAAATAAAGGAAAGAACTGAAAGAAAAGTTCAGGATTTCTATTTCATTTTCAGGAAGCACCAAAGGCTTATTTGTTATGTCAAAGAACCTCTGCCTGTTACAAATATTGCAACAGCATGAAAAGATGTACTTGTAGAACTGTGTTCTCATTACCCAAATACAATTAAGATACCATTTCTATCTAGTTTTAACTCTCTGTACTTCAGGGTAAAAAGACTAGTCTTTCATTAATTAGCTCTGTTACTACTTTAAAAGCAACTATTCCTAACCATGAACAAAGAACCAAATGTTACATGGTTTCTGATTTTCAAGTAATCCAACAGTGACACTCTGTGGACAAGATAGGAAATACTTAAACCTTTTTGTTCTTGATAAATTAATGTTTAAATCACTTCACCTAATTTTTTGGAATAAGAATAGGGTATAACTAAGATAGATAAGCAAGTAATCATCACACTTAATTATAATAACTCTGTATTCTAAGAGTAAATTGTCAACTATAAGGATAATTTTAATACAAATATACTAAGAAGTTATCAATGCCCATGATTAAAAATTACCTAAATTAGCCCTGCATCACACAACTATCACACAGCCAAAATTATAGTCTTACAATGTAGATTAATAATTATAAACACAGTATTATCATCCTACCCTTGCATAGTGCTTCGTTCTTTTCAAAATCTTTCCAGATAATTATGCCCCAAACCCCAACACTTGGTAGATAATTAACACTATCCCCAAAAATTAAAATACTGGGACTGACAAGTTGAGAATTACCTATATAGTACTACTTATGTGGCATTAATATCCAAATCTTTGAGTAAATAAGTATTTTAAGCCTTTTTATAGTTTGTCTATTTAAGTCTATAGTTAAATCTATTTTATTCAACTTCAAAGATAAACAAACACAACATAATATGATGGAACTGTAAAACAGTACAACCATTTCAGAAAATTCTTAGGCAGTTTCTTAAAAGTTAAACCTTAATCTGATATAATCCTATTTGTTGATTCCTGGTATTATTTCTTATGCAAGTAGGGTTCTGTTCAGGAAGTCCTCGCCTATGCCTACATCTAATTTTTAACTTGCAACAGATTCAGTGTTTCTGTTTTTATATCTAGGCCTTTGATCCATTTTGATGTGATTTTAGTATAGGGTAAAAGATATTCCTCTGCATGTGGATAACCAGCTTTCCCAGCACCAATTATTAGAGGCTATCTTTTCTCCAGCATATGTTTTTGGCCTCTTTGTGAAAAATCAGATGTGAAGGTGCATGGGGTTGTTTTTGTATCCTCAATTTTATTCCACTGGTGAACAGGTCCATTTTTGTGCCACTATACCATGCTGTTTGTATTACTGTACCTTTGTGCTATAACTTGAAATCAGACACAAAAGGATAAATATCAGGCAAATGTGGTGACATACACTTTTAATCCCAGCACACTGGGAGGGTGAGGAAGAGGATCAAAAGTTCAAGCCCAACCTGGGTAATTTAGTGGTTTAGTGAGGCCTTGTCTCAAAATAAAAAACAAAAAGGACTGGGGATGTAGCTCAGTGTGAAGTATGAAGGCCCTGGGTTCAATCCCCAATACTGGCAAAAAAAAAAAAGAAGGTAAATGTTGTATGGTTTCTCTTATATAAGAAAACCAAAATATAAATAAAGAGCAAAACAAAAGAGATGGTAACAGGGAGGTAGACTCTGTAGAGATGGGAAAGGGATCTGTGGAAGTGGGAAAAGAGAGGGCATGAGTTAAGGGAATTAAATATCATCAAGATGTAATATGTATGTGTACCAATTCCCCACAATTAGTAATTATTATGCATTGTAAATATAACAATAAAAATAAAAAATCTTTTTCAAAAAGTTAATCTTTAATCTATCTCATGGCCCAATATTTCCACTCCTGGGTATTTATTCAAATTAAATATAGGGCTGGGGATTTAGCTCAGTGGTACCATGGCTGCCTCGCAAGCGCAAGGTCCTGAGTTTGATCCCCAGTACCCCCCCAAAAAAACAAAAAAAACCAACCAAATTCAACATAAACATGTTCACCAAAAGATCTCCATACACAAGTTCATAGCCACTTTACTCATAATAGCAGGGTACCGCTGAGAATAAATAGGAATGAAATATTGATACTACAAAATGAATCTGCAGAATATTACTCTAAGAGAGACTGGAACCAAAAAGACAATTCTATTTATACAACATGTTCTATTTATACAATTCTATTTATACAACAGAATTCTATTTTTTCCATTCTACTTATACGAAGTTGTAGGACAGTCCAAAATAACCTAGGATGGAAAAACTATCAATATGATATTTTCACCAAGACTAGAGAGGGCCAGGATTTACTGGGAAGAGGACTGAGGAAGATTTCTGAGTAAATGGAAAAGTTCCTTATCTTGACAGGGGCATGACATACACTATTTATCAAAACTCATTGAACTGTATGTACTTTTATTTGCATTTCAATATATGAAATTAAACTCATGGCTTTGCTCTGTAGTCCAGATTGGCCTTGAACTCACTACGCAGCCCAGACTGGCCCCCAACTCAAGAAGATCCTCCTGCCTCATGCACCACCATGCTTGGCTAAATTTAACAAAAGAATTATAGCAGAATGAGAACAAAAAAAGAAATATTTTCATTTTACTATACAAACCATATTATACTGTCTTGGAGGAGATGATAGTCTTTTTTTGTTTGATGAGCAAAAATCCTGTTCTGTTGGCTCAGACCTGTATCTTTTTAAGTGTGTTGGATGGTTCATTTGTGAAACTAGTTGATCAGGGTGGACTTCTGCACCTTCAACTCCTGTAAAGCAACACAAAAAATTTACTTCACACACTTACTACACTACCTAAATAACCTTATATAGATATTCTCTGAAAATGCCACCTCAAATTGGACCCTGGTTGAATTTTAGAAAGTGATAAAAGTTTTTTTGTTGTTTTTTGTTTTGTTTTTTGGCGGTACTGGTGATTGAAACCAGGGCTTTTGCACTGAGCTACAACCCCAGACTTTTTCATTTAATTTCTTTCAATTCTGAGACAAGGCCTCCTTTAGTTGCTAAACTGCCCGTGCTGGGCTTGAATTTGTAATCCTCCTACCTCAGCCTCCTAGAGTGCTGGGATTACAGGTGTGTGCCACCATGCCTGCCTAAAAAAAGAATTCTTCCATAAGCAAGTTAGAATAAGTCTTTTAAAACTGAAGGGGTACACTGTATATGACCAGGAATGAAAATCAAGTAAAATGCAGTTCCAAATTGTAGAATTAGTCTACCAGGTAAATGTTACAAACAACTGAGCAAAAGAATACATTTGCTGACTGCCTGCTTCACCCCTGTCCCGTCTCCTGGGGTGTTGGAAATTGAACCTAGAACCTTTGCATAGAGCTATAACCCCAGCCCTTTTTTGTTTTCAGACTGGGTTTCACTAAGTTGCTAAACTGCTCAGGCTAGAGTCAAACTCTTGATCCTCATGCCTCAGGCTCCCAGAATGCACCACCATGACTAGCACTAACTGCTTTTGTTTTTTGTTTTTTTGGTACCACGGGTAGAACTTGGGACCTTGTGCTTGCGAGGCAGGTGGCTGAACCAATGAGCTAAATCCCCAGCCCACTTACTGCTTTTGTAAAGAGGATCAAAAGGGCTTTTCACTTAGGCAGTGTTATGATTTAGATTTAAAATGTTCCCCCTTGGGCCAGGGATTTAGCTCATCGGCATTGCGCCTGCCTGGCAAGTGCGAGGTCCGTAGGAGGTCCAGAATTTTCCCTGGTACAAGAAAATAATAAAATAAAAATAAAATGTCCCCCCAAAGCCTCATGTGTTCAGAGGTGGGGCTTATGGAAGGTGTGATTGGTTCATGTAGGCGCTATATCAATGGATTAATCCACTGATCTGTTCATACCTGACTTATGCCTGATTAGAGGCAGGTCACTGGAGGCATGACCTGGATGGGTAGATCTCCCTCTCTGGCTCCTTCTTTCTCTCTCTGCTACCTGGCCACCATGATATGAACAGCTTTCCTCCACTGGGCTCCTTCCACCACGCCCTTTCTGCCAGAGCCAGCTGACCATGGGCTGAAATTCCTACACTGTGAGCCAAAAAGGAACCCCTCTTCAAGTTGAGGTGTCAGGTATTTTGTCCCAGTGATGAGAAAGGGACCAAGACAGGCAGACAGTGTGACCCCAAAATGTGCACTAACAGTCTGTTCCGGATTGGGCCCCGGTGCTGTGTGGAGTAGAGACCCTGGCAGATATCACCTCTCCTCCTGTGGTGTAAACCCACTGAGTGTAGCTCTCCACTTCGTTTTGATTGCCTTATTAGTTAGGCTTTAGGTTAAATCTAAATAAATTGCTGTGAAATATAAGCCTGAAAAATCTAGAATTCCAAAGGTTCAATTGTGGCTCAGAGTCACATAACTACGGAGCGGAACTAGAACAAGACATGGACTATGATCATATCATAGAATATCACAGAATATGACATTATCATATTCTATCTTGTACTCCAGATTTGGTTTGAATACTTGCATCATTTACTGGGAGGAGCACCTTAATGAAGAAATGAATTCACTTTATCCATCCTGACTCATAGCAGCAATGAGAGCCACAGCTAAGGGATTCAAGTTTCATCTCTTTTCCTGCTTCCCCTTCCTTTCACAGAGGAGGTACTGATCACCAAAGGCCCAAAGAAGAGACAGAAATCAAAAGGGGATTAAGAAGATGGGAGAGTTCACTCCCAAGTTAGACAAATCCAGACTAATGTATAAAAATTTCAAGTTGTAAAACATCTCCAGTTTGAGCTGTAACTTTCACCCAATTTTATTTTTTAAACTGCAGGATTTTTCTGATGATAAAGCAAATGTATGACTAATAAACTTTGGTGTATTCATACAAGCAAAGACTCATAGCAATGAGAATAAATCAACTATTGCTACCCTTAGCAAGGATGAACCTCACAACCATAACCTTGAGTAAAAGCCAGACACAAAAGAGAACATAGTGTATGATTCAATTCACATAAAGCTAAATACCAAGCAGAAGTTATGGTAGGAGAAGTCAGGGTTGTGGTTACCTTGCAAGGGGATTACTGACTGGAAGGGATTGGGGATAGATGCTGGAAGTGCATTACCTTCTGTTTGTTGGTATGGGTGCTCATTACCTGCATATATTTATTTGAAAATTATTTAAGCTATATTTATGATGTGTGCATATTTTTCTTTGCAATAGACTTCTATTAAAAAAAACTAAAAAATTCAGCTCCTGTTTTAGTTAACTCCTCATTGCTGGGCCAAAATACCTGATACCCACACTTAAAGGAGAGGTTTATTTCAGCTGTTTCAGAAGTTTCAGTCCATGACTGGCAGGTTCAAACCCAGAAACTACATGGTGATTGTGCATGTCATAAAGAAAAGTTCCTCAAGTCATGGCAGCCAGGAAGCAGAGAGAGAAGGAAGAAACCGGGGAGGGAGATCTACCTTTCCAGGTCATGCTATACCCTTCCAGGCCATCCCCCTAGTGACCTGCCTCTAACCACCTCCTAACAGCATACTCAGATGCTGAATTCAGTAGTGGATGAATGCACAAGTAAGTATAGCTCCCCCATGATCCAATCACCTCGCAAAAGCCCCACTTTTGAGGGCATGAGAGTTTTGGGAGATGATTTAGATCTAAGCTATAAGAGCTCCTTATAAAAAAAATGGAGAATCGGGGCCGGGGATTTAGCTCAGTGGTTCCGCCGCCTGCCTTGCAAGTGGAAGGATCTGAGTTCGATCCCCGGTACCATAAAAAAAAAAAAAAAAAAGGAGAATCTAAACAGAGAAATTAATCCATCACCAATAAATATAATAAGCTTTAAGAATGTATTTAATTCTATTTTTCTTATATACTTTAAATTATACTCTATATATAGTCTGAACAATTTTGCATGCTTAAATTTTGGGGGGGGGGTACCAGAGATTGAACTCAGGACCTTGTGCTTTTAAATGACTTCATAATACAGTATTTCATTTTACGGATGTCCATAGGTTATGCTATTTTCTATTATAAGACATTTATACGGCATCTAATTTTTCACTATTTTGATATAATGATGTACACACATTCAAGTAGAAATATTTCTGTTCATCTCTGAATAGTTCCTTCTATCTAGAAGAATCACAAGGGGTTTGTCATAATGTCCAATTTGTACTCCAAGAGAACTGAAATTCAATGTTTTACTCCATTATGACTAAAGTGAATTACATCTTAAAAACTGCTAACTTGGGCCGGGGATCTAGCTCAGTGGTTCCACCACCTGTCTCACAAGCTCAAGGACCCGAGTTCAATCCCCAGTACCAAAACAAAAATAACAAAACAAAACAAAACTGCTAACTTGATAGATGGTTTAAAGTTTGTATCCCATGTTAATTTGCATCTCTCTCGATATGAATGCAACTGAGTATTTTTTCAGATGTTCTCTCTGCATTAATATTTCTTGCTCTGGGAATCATTATTTGTGCCCCCTGTTCATTGCCCAATGAAGTAGTGATTCCTATCTAATCTGTATGAAATCTTCCTATTTTAAGGATAATAATCCAGATGGGCACAGAAGCACACACCTGTAATCCCAGCATTCTGGAAGGCTGAGGCAGGAGAACAGCAAGCTTGAGCTCAGCCTGGGCAACTCAGTGACTTAGTAAGATCTTGTCTCAAAATAAAAAAAATTAAAAAGGGATGAGGATGTCACTCAGAGCAAAGGCTCTGGGTTCAATCTCTACTACCACAGAAAAGGATAATAAAATATATAATTGTCACAAAATATATAATTGTGCCTAAGAATATATAATTTCTTAGGTGGTGGTTTTTTTTTTTTGAAGTCTCATGTTTTATCAGGGAGAGATTTGTTGCTTTCATTTCATCAAATTCATGAATTTTTTGTTTTCTTCACCTGTTTTTATACTGAAACTTTCACTAGGACTAGGAAAGCATTCAGCTATATTTTCTTCTATTGTTCCATACTTCCACTTATTAGTTATTAAACCCTTTAATCCATCTTAAAATTATTTATATGTGCAATGTGAGATGAAATCTAATGGGCCTCCCCCCAACAGTTAAACATTTGTCACCACACAATTTATTCTCCATCTTTTACATATTAATATACTATAGTTTTAGCTTTAAATTCTTTATTCTGTTTATGACCTTACTACATTAAGTCTGACTCCCTACTTCAGAACTAGTACCACAATATTTTAATAATTGTACCTTTAAAATGCTTTATTGTTTGATGTGGGAAATCAACACCTATCCCTGAAATAGATTTCTCCAAGATTTTTAAAACTATGCCAAAAAATAATGTGTCTTTCCACTTACTCAAGTCTTATTTTATGACCCTCAGTAAAGTATTCAAGTTATTTTCATACAGGTTCTACTATTTTTATTTTTTTAAGTGTTAGATATGTTTCACAGCCACTATGAATTGGGTATTTTGGTATATATTTTCTAACTGCTTGATGCTAGTATAAGAGAAAATGATTTGTTCTTATAATTTAAAAAAATTAATTAGATAAACTGACTCAAGAAGAAATAGACTGGGCTGGGGATGTAGCTCAGTGATAAAATGCTTGCCTAGTATGCATGAGGCCCTGGGTTCAATTGTCAGAAATTCAAAAGAAGAAAGAAGAAAACAGAGGAGGAGAAGGGAAAATAGAAAATCACAACAAAACAATAACAAGAGAAAGAGATTGGATCAGTAATAACCTCCCAAAAACAAAAGGACAGGACAAGATGGCTTCACTGGTGGATTCTATAAGCATTTCAAGAATAATTAACACCAGTCTTTTCTCAAACTTCAAAAACTTGAAGAGTAAACAACACTTCTTAACTCATCTTGCAAGGCCAGAATTACTCTGATACCAAAGCCAGATAAAGATAACACAAGAAAAGAAAATTACAGACCAATATCCCTTATGAATATGGATGCAAAAATGCTCAGCAAATCTAATCCAACAGCAAACTAAAATGATCCCAAGAGCAAGTGGATTTGTCCCAGGAATGTAAGGTTGCTACAACATAAGAAAATCTATGTAATATATTAATAGAATGAATGGGGAGCCACATTATCACCTCATTCCATACAGAAAAGGCATTTGACAAAGTCCAATACCATTTCACAGTAAAACATTTCAGAAAACTAGAAATAGAAGGAAATTTTCACAACTTAATAAAGGATATTTATGGAAAACTATAGCTAACATCGTGCTCAATGATGAAAGACTGAAAGCCTTCTCCCTAAGATCAGAAACAAGAAAAGGGTCTCTGCTTTCATTGCTGCTATTCAACACTGTACTGAAAGTTTTAGTCAGATCTATTAGGGCAATAAAAACAAAAAAAGGCATCCAACTTGGAAAGAAGAGGTAAAACTATCTATTCACAAGTGACATGATCCTGTATATAGAAAAGCCCAAAGAATCCGAAAGAAAGCTACTGGAGCCAATATGCCAAGTCAGCAAACTTGCAAGGTATAAGATCCACACACAAAACTCAGCTGGGTTTCTATACACCAGAAATGAATAATCCAAAAGGGAAACTAAGAAAGCAATTCCATTTACAATAGCGTCTAAAAGAATTAAATACTTAGGAATAAATCTAACCAAGTTAGTGAAAAAATTATACATTGAAAACTAAAAAGCATTGCTAAAAGCAATTAAAGAAGACCTAACTAAATGGAAACACAAACCATGCTTACGGGTAGGAAGACTTACCACTGTTAAGATCAAAATAATCTACAGATTCAACACAATCCCTATTAAATTTCCAACAGTGTTTTTCACCAAAATGGAAGAACCATCCTCAAATTTATATGAAATTGAAAGGGACCTTGAGTACTCAAAATTGTCTTAAAAACAATAATGTTGGAGGATGCATATTTCTTGATTTTGCGACTTACTACAAAGCTAAAGTAATCAAAACAGTGTGCTACTGGCATAAAAGTATGTGCTACATACATATATACCAATGAAATAGAACAGAGACACATGAAATAAACCCTTCACTGATTTTTAACAAGGATGCCGAGAACATTCAATGGTGAAAGGATAGTCTTTTCAACAAATAGTGCCAGGTAAACTGGATATCCACATGCAAAAGAATGAAGTTAGACCTTTATCTTGCATATAAAATTTTAACTCACAGTGGATCAAAGATTTAATGTAAGAGCTAAAACTTAAAATACTGAGGAAGACCTTCATGACACTGGATTTGGGAATAATTTCATGGACATAACATCATAAATATAGGCAATAAAAGAAAAAACAAGGGCCAGGGATTTAGCTCAGTGGTGCCACACCTACCTCGTAAGCACAAGGTCCTGAGTTTGATCCCTGGTACTGGAAAAAACAGTTAAACTGGGCTTCATCAACATTAAGAACTTTTGTACATCAAAGGACACTGGCAAAAATGCACTAAGAGCTGGGTGTGGTGGCACATGGCTGTAATCTCAGCACTGTGGGAGGCTGAAGCAAGAGGATCTTAAATTCAAGCCCAGCCTCAGCAACTTAGCAACTTAGGGAGACTCTGTCTTAAAATTTTTAAATAAATACAAAAAGATGGCTTGAGATGTAACTCAATGGAAGAGCATTTACCTAGCATGCATGAAGTCCTGGGTTCAATCCTTAGTAATACCCTCCCCATGAAAAAAAGCAAAGAGATAACCTACAGAATGGCAGAAAATATTTGTAAATCATACGTCTTATAAAGAATTAATATTCAGAATATAAAGAACTAAAATTTAAAAAAACAATCTAACTCAAAACTCAGCAAAGAGGGCCTGGGACAGCTCAGTGTTTCCTCCGCCTGCCTCGAAAGCTCAAGGTCCTGACTTGGATCCCCGGTACTAAATAAACAACAACAACAAAAAAACTCAGCAAAGGACTTTGTAAAGAGACATTTCTCCAAAAGATATCTAAATGGCCAATAAACACAGGAAAAATGGTCACTATCATTAGTTATTAAGGGAATACAAATCAAAACCACAATAAACTGACACAACAGCACATGCTTGTTATCCCAGCTTCTCAGGAAGCTGAGGCAGGAGAATTGCAATTTCAAGGCCAGCCTGGGCAACTTAGTAAGATCCTATCTCAAAATAAAAAATAAAAAAGAATGGGGATGCATTTCATTGTTCCCTTACTGGAAAGAAAGGGGGGTCAGGTTGAGGGAGAGAGAAACAGAGACAGAGAGGAGGGAAGGAGGGAGACAGGAAAGGAAGGAAGGAAGGGAGGAAGGGAGGGAAAGAGAGGGGGAGCAAGAAGGAAGGAGAGGGAGAAGCTGAAGAAAAAAGAGAGAGGAGGAAAGAAAGGCAGGCAGGCAGAGAAAAGCAGTCAGGCAATTAGACACCACTTGAATAGCTATCATGGAAAATAATAAGTGTTGATAAGCATGTGGAAAAATCATGAAATGCTGGTGGAAATGTAAAATGCTGCCACCTCTGTGGAAAACAACATGAAAGTTTCTCAAAAACTAAACAGAATGATCATAGCATCCAGCAATTCCATTCTAGGTATATGTCCACAAGAACTGAAGCACAAAACATGAACAGGTATTTGTACACCCATGTCCACAGAAGCCTAATTCACAATAACCAAAAAGTGGAAACAGCCCAGATGTCCATCAAGTGATGGACAAAATGTGGTATATATGTAAAATGCAGTATCATTCAGGCTTTAAAAAAGAATGAAACTCTGATACAGGCTACAACATGCACACATCCTGAAAACTTCATGCTAAGTGAAATAATCAAGACACGAAGGATAAATATTATATGTACTCATTTATATGAGGTACCGGAAATAGACAAATTCAGAGATAGATATATTAGAGGTTACCAGGGGAGAGTTACTATTTAATTGGTACAGTTTATGTTGAAGATGATGGAAAGGTTTTGAGTACAGTCAGTGATGACAGTTGTACAATACTGTGTATTTAATGCCACTAAGCTGTACACTTACAAAGGGTTAAAATGATAAATATTTATATTTACATATGTATATAATCACAATGAAAACGATTACTTGGCTATCTTCTGTGAAATTTCCTAGTCTGAGTTTTTCTGTCAGTTAGATAAAGAGAAATCAGGCTATAAGTACTGCTCAGCAACCTCCTCTTTTGCTAAACATGTATTCATCTGTCAAAACCAATATCTTTGCACTTTTAATAACTCCTTAGTTTTTCTTCATGTAGATAAGCCATGATTTAGCCAATCCCTAATACATGGATATTCAGGTTACTTTTTTGCTCTTGCAAAGAATGCTGCTGAGCAGTCTTGCACTTGTGCAAGTATTTCTGTGGGATAAATTCCTACAAGTAGAAACAATGGGTCAATGGATTTACTTCTTTCCCACTAAAGCAGGCAGTTAAGAGTCAGCCAGGTGTTTTAAAACTAGAACAGATAAGTGGTATCAGTTAGATCAGAGATCAGCAAAACACAACCTGGGCGCCAAATCCATCTTGCTGCCTGTGTGGTTTTTGTTTTGTTTTGTACTAGCCCACAAGCTAAAAATGTTTTAGATTTTTAAGTAATTGAAAAAAGGAGTATTTCATGAAATGGGAAAATTATAGGAAATTCCAATTTCTCTGTCCATAATATTTTACTTAAACAGAGCCACTGTAATGGCTCTCATCACTGTAATGGCAGAGTTAAACGTAACACTGATGGCTTGCAAAGCCTGAAATATGTACTACAGACCTTTATTTTAAAAATGTTTGCCAACCTCCAACCTAAGCTATATTTTACAAAATAAGAAGCCCAATCCTCTAAGTAAAGAACAAATTGGCATATAGCTACTGAAGGAATATTGCTAGGTGTCTCTTGGCTCCCTATATAAACTTGGACATGAGTGGTCTGACATTTCCTTCATCACTGTGATTAGGAAGGAACAACTGGAAGGACAGGCAGCTATAGTGGTTCAGATTGCAAGAGTCCACTCTCTGTGGACCCTTCTGGGTGCTAATGTAAATAAATAAATTTGTAAATGTAAATAAATACATTTGCTAATGTAAATGAATTTTCACCCAGAAGGGTCCACAGAGAGTGTAGTCCAATTCTAATTTTTTATTGCTAGTATGTAGTAAAGTGGTTAATTTTTGTATATTAACCTTTTATTTTGCAAATGATAGTCACTTATTCATTCCAGAAAATTTTTGTTGATTCTTTGAGATTTTCTTCATAGAAAATCATGTTATCTGCTCCATGGACTCTTGACCCAAGTTGATATTTCTGTAAGTTCAATTTTAGCTTTTCAATTTCATTTTGCTACCAAATAGTTATAATTATAGTTGCCAGATATAAACAATTTTCAGAGACAGAGAACATATTTTCCCCAACACTTTGAGTCTATTCCCCATACAGTAAAAAGAATAAAAAGGGGGCCCAGGATTTAGCTCAGTGGTTCCGGCACCTGCCTCGCAAGCACAAGGTCCCAAGTTCTATCCCCAGTACCCAGAAAAAAGGACAAAGGGGGACATGTGAGAGCTAAAGTAAAAGGAAAATGCAAACACAAGTTAACATTGCCATAGTACTAGAAAGCTCAGCTCTTTTCATAACTAACTGATGTAAAAAGTTACAGAAATAGTTAAGTAATTTACTAGAAAATGAGATCAGACAGCAAAATTTCCCCCAGGAGGAAATACAACAAAATTACCATATGTCATGCCGAATAGTTGCTGAAAGTTCGCACTGCCGCTTCCAAAGTTTGATTGTATCATCAGTGCATCATCAGAATCATTAGGATTCTCAGAATTCTCTGTTTCAGAATCCTCTTTTGTCACAGCATCCTCATCATCAATGTTATCGTAGCTATCTCCAATAGTTAAAATAATATAATCTAATAATAAAAGAGAAAGTTTAGATTAGGTACCATAATAAATAATGTTCAAAGAAAGCTGCCTCATAAAGTTAAATTGTTTTAAAAGTATGTTTTAGCTAAAAGAACTGTATTAAGTATTTTTATATCTGTGATCATTACAAGTTGGCTAACAAATCAATTATTTAGCATGCAATTGCTAGTACTTCTAGTTTTATAGAGCAATAAATTTCTCCACTGGAGCAATGAACTGATTTTAATTCAAGAAATACCATCATATTTCCCATGCTACAGTTTGTTCAGTGATTTACTTTTAACCTTTAAAATGATTAAACTGATACTAGATGGCCATATTTGTGCTGACCATGAATCTCCAAACTTGCTCTCTAAAAATTAATACTTATAACTGATAATGTTTATTAATAAACCACAAAAGTAAATTGTTAGAAATAAATTCAATCTGAATCTCATTAAAAGTGAAATAGGTAGCCACAAATAAACTAAATATGAAATATCAACTCAGTAAACCATCTTAATGAATATGAAAAACATCACATTATGCAAAGTATCTACATGGGTTTTCTTATTTCTTAAAGTTGGCTTGATAAAAAAATGTTTAAACTTGAAATATTCACTCACAGATCTTGTTTTCATTGCATCATAATCTGGATTCCCATATTTATTTCAAAGAGGCCAAAACAAAACAGTAATTAGCTAATGTGGAGGTGCATGTGGTGGTATGAAAAGGGCACTAAATGGGGCTCACATAATCACATAAGGAAAGTTCTGATTCAAGTTCTGTAGTTATACAAAGGTATAATCTTTGGAACAGACAGATCAAGTCTTCTGCCTCTATTTTCTCATTCCTAAAATGTGAGGTTTGGTTTGAAGAGTCACTCTGAATGCTAACAGTCTTCTCTTAGGAAAAAAATATATTAGAAACTACCTAGTAATGTAAACAAAAGGATTAAAGATTAAATAAATTAAGGTATTTCCCTAAGATATAATGGTATATAACCAATGAGAAGCATGTTTTCAATGAACATGTTTTGATATTAAAAATGCTTGTGAAATAATGTTAAAGAGAGGGAAATGATTCACAACAGAAAAAATACATTATAATGCTAATTTTGAGGGTCAACGAAAATATAAAATGGTTATCTAGGTGGCTATCTCTGAGTAGCAAAACTACTATCTTCACTGGACCTCTGTCAGTTCTCTACGATAAACTTTACAGAAGAAAATTTTAAAAGACCACTGAAAAATCATTCGTGTATCAACAAATTTTTCAAGCTAGGGCTAGTAAAGCTATTGACAACACCACTGAAGTTTCTCAGTAAATTAGTAAAATTCCAATTTATTCCTTTAGGTATTCACATAACTTCCACAAATAAAATTTAAGACATAAAATTTAGAAGCTTTTCTGCTCCACATGTTTTATTGGTTGGCTGACTGTGCCAGGATCTTACACCTATGCCACTGAAAATTCTTTTTTTGTTCCCCCTTTTTGTGGCGCTGGGGATCTCAGGCATTTTCACGTGCCAGGCAAGCACTCCACCACTAAGCTACACCATCCCCAACCCAATTGCCAATTTAAAGAAACAAAACCATGTGTTAATACAACAACCAATAACTTTCTAAATCTTCTGGCAGGACTCTCAGAAGTAGCCCTTCCATTGTCCATATCCAACGTCAGAGCCTAATAAAGTACACCAAATGCGGGATTAAAGCAGCTGCAGCCCAGCACTTGCTCCAAAGTTAGTGCTTTTTCTATGAAACGACCTGGCGGTTCCCTGGAGCACACTTCGAAGTTTCCCTCACTTTACAGGATCCCCACATTTTTCAGTTTTTCTGACTCTAGCATCTGCCAATACACGAGGTCGTCTCTACAGCAACTACAACTTTACTTTCTTCCTCTTCATTAACGCATTCACAATAAAACCAAACGCACTTCCCACGAAAGCCGCAAAATCTACCTCTCAGCCTAGTGTGGAGGCGAACGCCAGCAATCCCAGCACGCTGGGAGACGCCCTGTCTCGAAATAAAAATTTTTAAACGGACGTGGGGGAATACAATTTTAAAAGGGTTGCAGCTCAGTGCTAAGGCTCTAAGTACTGAAGAAAAGAAGGAGGAAAAAAACCCCAACTCCATCGCAATCTCAAAAGACGCTGTCTGAAGCAACTCTCAAGTTTGTCAGATCTTTAAACTAAAAACTCCATGAAAGTCTGAGAGTCTGGGTCTTTCCTCAGCCCCACCCGCCTCTGCCACCGAAGGAAAGGATGGAAAATGAGCGACTCCGCCCAGAAAATCAGCGCTAAGCCCTTCACAGGTGGTCAGGCTTCAAAGGCTCCCCGCCCGCCCGGCAGCCCTGAGAGGCACGAGAAACCACGGCGCGGCTGAAATTTGCTGCGGCACCGTGCAGACTCGCTCTTCCCCTAACGCCTAAGTCAAACTGCTTTCCTATTTTAACACGGCTGTGTTCAAACTGCACAAAGGCCAAACAAACAAACAAAATGTGGCCAGACAGACATCTCCTGGCGCTAGGGCCCGCCACGCCGCCAGGCGAGGGCGCATGCACGGGAAAGCCATTCCCGGTGGTTCAGTCTCCCAAGATGGGCGACCGCCGAAACTGTTTCAGGGGCCCTGGAAAGAACGAGGCACACCGGGAGCCCCAGGGTCACCTTGAACCCTGAGACCACCACCGACCCTGAGGTCTCAGCTCCAGGATCCCGTCTAGCCCGAGCGGCTGTCGAATAGCGGATACCCTGAAGGGCGGAGACGCCACGGCCCCCACGCCCGCCCTCCAGCAGCAGGCGGCCACGAGCGCCAGAGATACCAAGAGCCCGGGAGCCAGCGCGGCCCCTAGTCTCGTCTCGGCCGCGGGGACGCCATGCGCCCCACGGTTACTTCGAGAGAG
>NW_004624829.1:3081780-3159829 GCF_000247695.1 Heterocephalus glaber
GGTTACTTCGAGCGAGCGGCGCGGCCACCATGAACCCGGGAGCCAGCGCGCCCCCTAGTCTAGTCTCGGCCACGGGGACGCCATGCGCCCCACGGTTACCTCCAGCAAGCGGCATGGCCGCCATGAACCCGGGAGCCGCAGGGGTTGCCTCGAATAGCGTAGCCACCATGAGCGGGAATCACCGCAATCCCAGAATCCCCTCAGCCACGGGGACGCCACGAGCCCCAGAGTCCCCTCGAGGCCCTAAGGAGCCCTGCACACAGCCGGACCACACTGGCGCCCCAATACCGGGGCTCCCATGCTCACGCTGACCGACCCGAGACAGCCCCGCCGGCCAATGGACGAGCTGGGCCCGCTATGGCTAATGACCAGCCAGCCCTGCAGTCGCCCACGAAGCTGTCTCCGAAGGCACCGTCGGAGCCCTGCCAGACTCCAAAGCAAAGGCCAGTAGAACAGCTAAGGGGGGCCTCACCCTGATCCTGATGCGAATCCTCTGCCATTGTGAGGTGTAGTGGTGTGTAGCTCGAGAGCTTGAGGCCCGGCGAGTGTAAAGCGGCTGTGTGGAGCCGACGCACACTAAGTGCTTTGGGGCGCAAACCTAGCAAAGGGTTCTGCGACTGCGCAAATGCCCGGTGCGCTTGCGCAATGCTGTGGGGGAGGGCAGGGGCGTTCACCTGTTCACTGTTGGCCTCCCCCCATTTTCTGCCTACATTTTTTTTTTCCGGTGCCGGGGCTCAAACTCAGGACCTTGCACTTGCGAGGCAGCCGGGGTGCCACTGAGCTTCTGCCTGCTTTTTAAAGGTATACCATGTGCAAAAATGAAAAATATTCATACACATATAGTCTACATCTGGAGTCAGGAGCCAACCGTGTAATTCCGCTCTTACCAAAATACACGTATCATTTTAAAAGTCTGAAAGTCCAAATTTCCTATTTTACAGGTTGTGTACTCACGTCCATTGTTGCCTTTGGGAACAAATCTGAAAGCAATTCCGCTTTTAAAATATGCCCCGTTCCAGACGTGGTGGCGCACGCCTGTAATCTCAGCACTCGGGAGGCTGAGGCAGGAGGGTCGTAGAGAGTTTGAAGGCAGCCTAAGCTACGTAGTGAGTTCAAGGTCACCCTGCACTGCTTAGCAAGACCCTGTGTCAAAAATAAAATAAAATATGCCCCTAATGATGCCCACTAATCCCACCATATCACCTTGTTCTTCAGCTATGCAGCTTGGTTTGCCATTTTCGAAGTAAGGCATGAGTCACTTAATATGTCCAATCTTAGTGTGTCTTCAACACCATAAGAAGTCAGTATTAGTGTACCACTTTAAAGATGAGAAAACAGGCTTGGAGGATACTATTTTTCTCAAAACCATGAGGATATGAGAGAGAGAGAGAGAGAGAGAGAGAGAGAGAGAGAGAGAGAGAGAGAGAGAGAGAACAGAGTCCACCAAAAAATGTATACACACTCTTCAGGAAAAGAAAAATTTGTATAAATATTTTAATACTAAACTTATTGAGACATCATGAGATTAACACAAGTTACCTTTGGCCTGTACAATTACAAGAGGTGCTCAAAGTGGTGGCCATGAGCTTCCAGACATTTATTAGTACGGTGAACTGCTGCTTGGGGAACCTTGGTCAGTGAGATTGCTGCACGTGCATTTTCAGTTTCTTCTCTAAGAGCCAGGAGTGTAGTGAGTTTTCCATAATATACAGCATCCTCTAGGGTCCCCCATAGGAGGATAATACTATCTGTTAAAAAAAATCATACTATTTTTCTTTTCCTCAAGTGTGTACACATTTTTTGGCACACTCTATTCTCTCTCTCTCTCTCTCTCTCTCTCTCTCTCTCTCTCTCTCTCTCTCTCTCTCTGACAGGGTCTGTTTATGTTGCCCTTGCTGGCCCTGAACTCCCGCACTCAAGCTATCCTCCTGTCTCAGCCTCCTGAATAACTGGAACAACAGATATGGGTGGCCCTAGCTCAGAGTTACAATCTGCACAGTCAGCCCCCATAGCACATGCACATAGCTCCTGTTAGTCTACCTCCAGCTCAATTCCATCCAGAAATTCTTCACATCCCTTGACAGTTGTTCCAGTACTGCATCTCCCCTAATAATTCCTCCACCAAGACACTTTCCTATATCCCCAGGAAGAATGAGTCACTCTTCTAGGAACTCACAGCAGGTTACCTTCGCCTCCCTTATAGTACTTAAGTTATTTTGCCTGATATTAGAAACCCTTGTCAGTATGCCCCTCTCCTATCTTAGCCCTAGGAGCAGTGCCTGTTTCTTACAGCTGTAATTGCTATATTCTTTTAGAGTTTTATTTCTTACTAGCTAGATTCCTCGGTAATTTTTTGTTAGACTTAATACTTCAGATGTGAAATTTTTTGGTTCAAATCACTGTGGTTTTTCCTTGGTATTGGCCCAGGCTGATTCACTCACCCTTTTGGGTTTCCTTCTAGCACCTCGTATTCAATGGGTACATACAGTTTGTGACTGAAAATCCAACAGATACTAACAATCCCTTTCAGTTGCACTTTTAGTCAGTTCTCTCCATTCATTTGCTTGACCTCTCTTCTCCATGGAGGGAGATGGAGATGGAATGCAGGAAAGAAATGATCTCCTTACTGGCACTTTTTATTTTCTTTTTGGTTTTTTGAGACAGAGTCTCACTTTGTAGTGCAGGCAGGCCTTGAACTCACTATGTAGCCCAGGCTGGTCTCAAACTCACGGCGTTCCTCCTGGCTCAGCTTCCAGAGTGCTGGGATTAATAGGTAGGTGTGCACCACCATCCACCACATTACTGGCACTTCTAAGGCTAGCTTTTCATTTTCTGGTCTGCCTACACTGCATTAACTGGAGTAGAGCAGAATAATAGTGAAAGCAGGCAAGGCAGGTGTCCCAGCAGTGGGAGAATGTGTGTGTGTGTGTGTGTGTGTGTGTGTGTGTGTGTGTGTGTGTGTAGGATGCAGGTAATGGTAGCTACCTATTTTCAAGTATAAACTGGAGCCCTCAGGTGACATACAGAACAGCCAGGGCAGTAATGGCACTCTGAAGTTCCACTGCCTGTAATGGTGGACCAGGTAAGGCAGAGCAGCCATTGCCCTGGAAGACAACTAAGAAAGATGGAAGCCATAATTTAACTATATATCATACAATTAAAGAACAACACAGTGAACAAAACCATGGGCAATTACTGAGCTAAGAATAGGAAAGACCAGGAATCTAGGGACTTGTGAAAAGCTGAAAGGATGGCTTTTGCTCTTACACGTTGACTAATCATGAAAAGGCAGAATCTGGGCTGCCCTTTCAGTGGCTTTGTAGGACTGAGAGCCAAAAGTGAGAATCTGGGCCCCATCAAAGGAGGGAAGTTGGGAAAGAATACCTTGCCTCAGACTGGGAAGATGAAGAGATATGCCTTCAGAGTAAGAGTGATCCAGAATGAAATGACAGGGAAAATGATCCAAAATTAAACTACACATGGTCCGTAGTTCAGCCTCATGTCACCCAAGGATTTGGCATTCCCAGGTGTCTGGTATCAAGCAAACAAAGATTTGCTCCTATTAAGATAATGTCAATTTATTTCTACAACGAAGTTATCTAGTATAAAGTGAAGTATAATCAGATACAGAAGACAGCAAGATAATCAATAAAAATACCACTGCGGGGGGTGGGGGGTGTTCTGCTGTATCCTGCTCGTGGCCCCCAAGGAGGGCAGACAACTTGCTGACCTAGTGTGATGTGGTCCTGACAACCACCGGGCTGGAGACCCTGGTTAGCCCAAGGAAGCTACTGTTTTAGGACAACCCTGCGAAGGGTCCAGGAGAAAATCCAGGAGAGTCCCAGCCTTCAGAAAGGAGCCTCTGACCCTTCGTTAGAGGAAACTGTGTTACAGCAAAGCCTGGGAGAGGCTCGCTGGCCTCTGACTTCCCTCCTAGGCTGGAGCTGAAGCCGGGGACTGCACACGCTGCAGTGTGTGGAGCCGCAGCCAGGTGCTCCGTGTTTCTGGGGCCAGGGAAATGGCAGGGAACGGCTGCCAGGGATCTTGGAACCAGCAAAGGAAAGGAGGGAACTGCAGGAGGAAAGGCAGCCTCTGGGAGCGCAGACCCAGAATGGCAGCCACTGCCCTTGCCCTCAAGGGCAAGGCCAAGGGGCACCTGAGTCACAACTGGACTGGCCTTGGTCACTCTGCCAAATGCCTGCTTCTCCACCCTGGCCACTCCTGGCATCACCAGGGGAGCCATGTAGACTCCTGATCCCCAGGCCTCAGCCCTGAGCCTCCCGCCTGCCTTTTTTTTTTATTCCCACAGTACTGGAGATTGAATCCAAGGCTTTTGCATTGAGGTCCATCCCCAGCCTTTTATTTTGATCCCAGAGTGCTGGGATTATAGGCACCAGTACACTGAATATCCCAAGTACTTTGTATCTCCTCTGAAATGCCCATGTCTTCCCCAGTTCCAGCTCCCCCACATTTCCCCACAGCCTTCCATGCTATGAACCAGCTGATGAACCTTGTTATTGCTAGTTTTCTACCCCATCAATTATGCCTCGACTATCATTTGTACATGGATATTAACATATGTATGAAACAGTGAATGCTGGTTTTCCACTAGTTCAGTTCTCCTCAGAGTAAGAGCTTATTGGCTGATTATACAACCACCTTCTTAAAGGACTTCTGCAGGGATAGAAGGGGCTGAAGTGGATGTGGATGAGATGGCAGGAGTTAGAGCAGCCACTCTGGGCCAGGAGAAGGAAGCCACATGCCGAGGAAAGCAGAACAAAAAAAATGAAAGGTACTTGGATCTTGGATATATGTAGGCCACCTTAAGACCACCAATGTGAAACAAAAGAGAAACAGCTTTCTATATTTAGGAAGCTCCTGGTGTCTGGGGCTTCTGGTAAAGCAGCCAAATGCTATCCTAACTGTTGCAAGAAAAACTGGAGAAGAGATAGGCCTTTCACTTACCCTGCCCCTCAAGGGAGTTATTAGCATCCAAGACTACTGAGAAAACAGGAGGGTCAACACAGGTAGCTTGGGGCACAGGCAGGCATCCTAAAGGTTGATTTGAGGGACCTCTGCAGGCAGAAGAGCCAAATGACAAATCTGTTGTTGGGGACTAGGCTCTGTAACTCAGATCTCACAGTCTCAGTGTCAGTGTTATCTTGGCCCTGGACAGGGAAGTATGCAGAAAGCTGCAAGCCCCCTGGCTATGGACAGAAGGCTGCTAACCTGGCACTCCTGAGGCAAGACAGCATCTCCTGAGGACAATTGTCAATATACAGGCATTGGGGTGTAGAAAAAAATCTGATTCCTCATTAATTTAATCCTTTTCCACCCATTCTCTATAGTTGCTCTTTCGTGAAATGTGTGCTACTCCTTCCCCTGCGCTTCTCACTGGCTAATAAAAACTGCCCAACCGTGGAGTTTTATTCAAGTCTGTCCGCTAGAGGCAGATCTCCTCCAGGTCCCCTCTTTATATCTTGAAAATTGTCTCTGTCTCTTTTTATTCCTCATCACCCCCCCCACCCCCGCAAAGTGTAGCTGAGGGTCTGATCAGCCCTCGGTACTCACCACAACGCTCTTCCACAGAAGGTGTGGCTTCTCTCTGGTTCCCAGACATTCCCAAGGAAGAAGAGGTTCAGAAGGCTGACCATACCTTCTCCTTGTGGTCCTCCATACCTCCTTCCTGGCTCCTCTGCTTCTCCAGCTTCCCAGACCAGCCCCAGGATCCCTACCTAGCATGGGCTAGGGGAGGATCATCTCTGCCCTACGGGACCCATTCACCTGTGCCAAATCACATGTGCCTTTGATCTACAGTGGCTCACTGGTTGCTTAAGACCAGCATTTCAATCTTTTGTGTGAGACACTAATCATCTCACAATGTATCAAAACATCACATTGCACATGGTAAATATATTGGATTTTTATTTGTCAATGATCCCTCAATAAAGCTGTAGGGAAAAAAAAAACCCCAGAAACTAAGATCTACCCTCTTGGCAATTAAAAATAAAATTGCAATATCATCTTATTATGTGTCAGGTTGGCGTAGACTTCACAATCCTGCCTCAGCCTCTCAGGATAGCCATCCACCACCACACCTAGCTTTTGCAGTTTTTAAAATACTGTGATCACTGTACTGTACAGCAGACCTCTAGACCTCTTATACATCTTTCACAACAAAAACTTTGTGCACTAACGTCTCCCCATATCCTTTCCCTACCCTGAAAACCACCATTGTTCTCTGTTTCTATGAGTTTGACTATTTTTGATTCTTTTTTTTTTTTGGTACTGGGGATCAAACTCGGGACCTTGCACTTGTGAGGCAGGCGGCAGCACCACTGAGCTACATCCCCGGCCCCTATTTTAGATTATGTAAGTGACACATGTATTATCTGTCCTTCTGTGTCTGGCTTATTTCCCTTCTCATAATGTCCTCTGCATTCATCCATGTTACTGCAAATGGCAAAATTTTCTTTTTGGAAGGCAAACACATTTAAACCTTTTATGTCTTCCAACCCCAGCAATAGTTCTCAAGTGTGAGTGTGCATCAGAATTCCCTGAAGGGCTTGTTAAAACACAGATTCCAAAATGCCCCCACTACTACTTTCTGTTTCAGCAGGTCTGGACAGGGCCTGGGCATTTGCATGCCTAATAAATTTCCATGCTGTTGATAGATGGCAGGTAGATGCTGCTGACCCAGAGACCACACTCTGAGACCCACATTTGATCTCTTAGACTGGGCCTTCCATACTGCAGCTACCAGCTGGATGCAGTTAATAAGCACTTGAATGCAGCAAGTCTGAATGAGAGGCCCTCTAAATGAAAAACTATCAGACTTGAAAGACAGCACACATGAATACAAAATATCTCTAATAATTTTATATTGATCATATGTTAAAAATTGTTTGGATATTGTGAGTGTTAATCACAATATGTCAAGTTGATGGATTAAGAAATGCCTAGCAGATTAGTAAAGCACAGTTCTGGGTGTGTCTGTGAAGATGACTGGCATCTGTGCCAGCGAACGGGGGAAGACCTACCCTGGCTGTGGGTGGAATTAAACAATAGCTCATAGCCTGGATGGATTAAAAAAGGGAAAGAAGAAGGAAGTTTGTTCACTTTTGAAGAGCTCCAGTCTTGAGTGGTGCATCCTTTGCTGCCATCACCTTTGAACATTGGTCTCTGGTTTCTTCAGCCTTCCAACAGCTTTGCATGAGCAACTCTGCAGCGAGTTCTAGGCCTTTGACCTTGCACTGGTGCTGCAGCCTTGATCCCCCTTCTGCAGTTTCCATCCTCTTTGGCTGAGCAGCTACTGGATCCTCCAGCTCTCTCGTGCACAGACAGGCAATGTGGACTTTCCCATCTCTGATTGCGTAAGTTATCTAATAAATCCCCATGGCATAATTATACATGTATTTTCTATTGATTCTGTTTCTCTAGAATCTTGTTGTATCCAAAGTTCTTGTTTTTGAAAAATGACTTTGTATTTAACTATCCTTTGCAGCATTTATTTCAACACTGCAGTCCAGCTTGGGCCGAAAGTGATTACCCCGTGTTTTAGTCCCAGCCAACTGCCTTTACTACCTTCTCGCATCTGAAGCACATACCTCTTTTTTCCAGGATTTCGTGCTTGTCCTTGACCTTGATGTGAGGTACACTGCATTGTCGATTCTTTCCTTTTTCTCTTTTCTTTTTTCTTCTGAGTAGCCTCACTCGCAGGTGATTGCTCGTGGTTCAAGCTCCCACAATGGGCACCAACTGGGAGAGACTCCTGCAGCCAGGTTCCAGTATCCACCTGCTCAGTGTGCGATGCGGGCCTGAGAAAATAAATACACTAGGCGATAGAACTAGGAGAGAAAGTGGGGTGCCAGGACGACCAATGGTGGTGCAACCGACAAAGGTGCTGGACAGTCCCAGGCACTGACTTTTATTGGCAATCAATTGGGGTAAAGGCAATGTATGGTGTCTATGGGAATTAATGTAAACAAGGTTCATAAAGGGCAAGACAAAGCATTCTTGAATTAGGAATAGAATAGACAAAATACATGATTGTAATTAGAACATTGTCCTTCTAGTCTGAACAGAATTTGGGTGTGACTTACTCTGACCTTGGCAAGTAGGCTTCAGCCAGACTCGCTTCTATAAACAAGCCAATTGTGGGGTTAACTCTTCACAGCCTGCTTCGGGCATAATCAATATTACAGTCCTCCGCATTATCTCAAATAAAATATAGTATGAATTACTATCATATATTTACTTTTTCAATATGTCTATTGGGAAATTTAAAAATTTTTTTGTTTTTTTTGGTATTGGGGCTCGAACTCTGGTCCTTGCGCTTGCGAGGCAGGTGGCAGAACCACTAAGCTAAATCCCCAGCCCGGGAAATTTAAAATTATGTTAAGTGGCTCACAAATTTCTGTTGGATAGTGTTGTAAAAATGAAAAGGCATAAGATATCAAACTATGAAAAAGAAAATATGATGTATAACTAGAGATTTAAATGCTGCATAAACAATTCAGGAATTGTTAATTTTTAAATTTACTTTTGAATAGTTTTAGATGGAAAAGTTGCTAAGATAGTAGAGAAGGGGACTACTGTTTAATCTCTTTACAGATAATATTAAGCTAAACTTTTGCCATGTCATGCTTTTTCTTATGTTTTTTGCTTATTCTAATGCCTGCTAAATGGCAGTGTTTTATCTTCCATAGTGATTTGGAAATGATGTGGCTTATGTTCTTATAATTAAACAATTATTAAATACACTGCTAAGAAATCACAAAGGAAATACCAAGGTGAAACATACCCAGAATCCCACCCACCCCGAGATGTCAACTATGAACAGGTTCATGTGTATATTCCAAATTAGTTTCTAAACATGTGAATACATTTGTATGCAAACATAATAGAAGTCCCTAGAAAAGTAATGCTGTACATTATCTATGATCTGCTTTGATCAACATAAGAATATCTGTGTGAATAAATAAATCTCCCCAACTTAACTTTGCGAGGTGCCTAACTATGGACCTATTCAGGTCTTATATATATATTTTTTCAAATTGCCTTGTGGATATGTGGTACCAAATTTATTTTCTAACATCATAAATACTTAGTATTTTTTTGATCTTTGCTTTTTTAATGAAATGTAAAGAACACACATCCTGCTTTAATTTATACTTCTTTAGTTACTACTTAAGTTGAACATTTTCATGTTTTTGTAGAATTTTCCTTAAGGATAAAGGTGATTTTTTTTTCTTTTTTACCACTTGGGAAGATATTCAGTAAATGATGCAGACACAAATAAGTTTACCATAGAGACAAAGGATAAAAGGTTTTCAATAAAAAGATCACTGGATGTATATATTTCCTAAAAAAATCCCACACACCTACTAGAGGAGATATAGGTAGGCACTGATAGCTCACTCTTGCTCAGTGGGTTGGCCTTCAAGCACACTTCCTGTCAGCCCTGCTCCCGTCATCCTTCAGGTTTTGGTGGAAACACTTTCTCAGGAAAACTGTTCATCATCTTCACCACCTCATAAAGGTCCCCTGGTGTATCTCTTATGGCCACTTCACCCTTGCCACATTTTGTACCCCTATAAATCATCCTGGTATTTCTGTCTTTAAGGCTGTTTTCCCAGGCTGTAAGCTTCCTGAGGAATCTTACCTACTTACCTTTTTAATGGTACTGGGAATTGAACCCAGAACATCTGCACTGAGTTACATCCCAGCCCCCTCCCCCTTCATTTTTTGAGACAGGGTCGCTAAAGTCTCTAAATTGCACAGGCTGGGAATGAACTTGGAATCATCCTGCCTCAGCCTCCCAGTGTGCTGGAATTACAGGCATGTGCCACTAGGCCAAGTTCTTGTTTCCTTTTATAGACTGAGTTGCCTGTCCATACTTAGTACCTTTATGAGAACATTTTCTCCTAATCCTTTCTAGTTTTTGATAGTTAAAAAAAAACACAAAACACACAGCACAGCCTTCGCTCCCATGAGGGCTCTTCTTGCTTTGGCTATCACTATCAGTGTTTTGTCTGTGGGGTCTAGATGCACAGCCCCCTGCTTCCACTACTAAGAACTGCTCCAGTCTTCTCTGCCTCTTTGCCTAGGGCTTACTGGGTTTTTTGGAATTGGCATAACCCCAAGGGAAAGCACAAGGTGAAGCATGAAGCATGACCAACCCACTGACTGTTCTGCATGGAATCTGAAGATGCCATTGACTGCAAAATATCAAGAAACCAGACGTGTTCAGTTGTGAGGGGAGAGGATACTTAGAATTGATGATGTAGGCATTTTTTCAGTCTAGCACTGATGACCTTTGAGTTAGTAGGAATTATTTCCCAGACTAGCAACAGCTTGCCTTGCCTGCCCATCTTAGTTTTCAGGGGTATCATGCATTTTCATTTTCTTCCAGGTATTTAGTGAGAAGACATGAGTGAGATTCAGGGGCTGCTAGCAAGATATTATGTTAGACCGGATGAGTGGGAATTAGTTCTCTTCAGAGCCACTTTCTTCTCCAATAACTCACTCATTCTTACTGTAGTTTTACTGCTTGGCAGTACATATGTAAAACAATAAGTAAAACCAACCAGAAAATAATCTAAAGGCCAAATAGCAATTTATGTCATTAGCTTTCATACTTACAGAAAGGCTTAGTATGTGTTTGGTTAACTTTATCAACCTAAATCTGATTCCTGGGATTCTGACACACAAAACATCTTAATTGATTGAGTCATCCTAAGTGCCAATCTGGATACTGGAGAGAGTAGGAATTATGTGAACAAAACTATTTGTCCTCATGAAGTGTTCACTCCAGTTGGGGAAGACATCCGATATACAAATAAGCAGGTTAAGGTCAGGGATTTAGCTCAGTGGTTCTGCCACCTGCCTCGCAATTGCAAGGCCCAGAGTTCAATCCCTGGTACCAAAAAAAAAAAAAAAAAAGCAGGTGATGTCAAGAACAGTATGTTATATTTCACCGTGTCTGTGAGCTGTGATAGTAAGTCCTTAAATCCCGGCGACTTACTCACATTTATTTCTTGCTCATGTGATACGAAGATGAGAGAATGAATGGCTTTGGTCCAGTCCCACATGCCTTTTGCCTCTGAACTGTGGACTGAAGGAGCTACTACTATCTAGCCCACACCACTCTCCTGGTAGAAAATGAATGATTTATTCATTGTCATTGTAAAGCTGCTTGGATATGGTGCTCTTCAGGTCCGCTTTCAACCCATTGGCTAAACCAGGGTTCCTTGATGGAGAAGATAAAAGCAGGAAAGGATGGGGGAGCTAGGTTATGTAAGTGCAATGGGGATGGAGGATTGTAATGAAGAAACTGTCGGGCTTATAGGAGGCATTTATGGACTATTTGCTCTTAGGATCATGATGAATGCTTATTAAGATCTCTATCTATCAAAGACCCACTTCTTCATTTTTATGAACACTTTTTCCAGGCATTGTTATAGTAAGGAGTGGCCATGAGACTGAGTTACAGCCAACAGATTGGGAACAGATGTGTGCCATGGCACATGGAATCAAAGATAGTGAAGCCAAATGAGCCTGGGTCCCCAAATCACCCCAGGGAAGAGGAGTATGAAAAATAAGTTGATAGTGTTATTTGGGACCTAATGTACTTTGGGTCTTTTGTTAACCACAGCTTAACATATCCTAACCCATCATTTTCTCCAATACCTTGCCTAGGAGACACTTTCTTTTTTTTTTGGTACTGGGGATTGAACTTGGGTCCTTGTGCTTGCGAGGCTGGCGGCGGAACCACTGAGCTAAATCCCCAGCCATAGGAGACAGTTTCTTAAAAGAACTTTAACAAGGTGAAAAATGTGTGTGGGGATATATTCAGAATTTCCAATTCTAAAACCCAGCCTGGCATATCATGTGACAATGATGGAAATGCTATACATATGTCAAGGGATAATTATGTTAACTAAGGCTAAAGTCAGGCTTTCACAAAGTAAGTAAACTACCAAGGTGAAAACTGAAACTTTCTGATATATGGAAATTCACTTGGTAGTAACATCATTTATGGTAATACTGGTTTTAGTGGACTCTCCTTGGAGACTTGTGAATTTGAGGAACAAGGTATACTGGCAAATGTGAGCCATGGACGACCTTTTTTAAGTATGTGAAAGAGGATTACATATGAGAAAAAAGAATGAAAAAATGACATAAATAATCCCTTTTTCTTAAAAGAAAAATACTTGAGAGATAATACTGGAATAACCAAATTGAGAGTGGTGATAACTCTGAAATAACCACTGTACTTGGAGGAATTCATCAAGTGTGAGAAGTGAAGAGGCATCTTTAGAAAAAGTACAAATTGCTCCTTCCAGAAAAGCACCCTCAGATTCCACCAGAAGCTGACATGTTTTGAAACATCTGTATTTTCATTCAACAGGACGGCAGATCTGTCACACTGCAATTTATCTTAGTATCTGCTTCTCCAATTCTTTGTGATTTTTCAACAGGACTCCTTACAGTATTTGCTGACAAAGGAATGTATTTGTTTTACACCTATTACCTTTACCTTCTTTCACACTAATTTACCATGAAACATACATGAAATTTACCATTTTAAGTATTTTTATGTATTCAATTAGTATAATCATAATACTGTGTAACCATTATTGCTACCCATGTACAGAACTCTTTCATCAACTCACACTGAAACAGTGCCAATTAAGCAGTAACTCAATTCTCACCATAAACCCCGGTAACCTCTATTTCCTGTCTATGAATTTGACCAAATAGCACACGTAAATGTATTCATGTATTTGTCCTTGTGTCTGGCTTATTTCATTCATGTTGCCATATGTATCAGAATTTCATTCCTTTAAAAGACTGAATATTCCATTTTATGTATATACTACACTTTATCCATTCATCTGATGATGGACATGACTTACCTTTTGACTGTTATGAATAATGCTACACTGAACACTGGGTACAAGTACTTGAGTCTCTGCCTTTAAATTCCTTTGGGGATACAAGGGGTGATTGAAAACTATGGTGAATGTTTAAATTTTAAAAATTTATTACTGTAAAAGATACATCGCCATTAACATCTCTCAAAATATCCCCCCTTGCTTTGAACATATCCAGTCATCCTTGCCACTTTCTGAAGCAGTTTTGGAAGTCCTCATTCATGAGTGGTGGTATCAGATGCAGTAAAAAAAACCTATGGTGAATGTTGCTGCCAAGTGCCATCCATTGGAAAGGCAGGCTGATAAAAACATTACAGTGTGTCGTCATCTCCTTATTCACTGGATCTGACATCATGCAACTTCTGGCTCTTCCAAAGTCAAAATGACCATGAAAGGTAAACATTTTGAATGGATGGAGGACATCAAGGCAGCCACAAGAGCACAGACAGACACTCAAAAAAAGACTTCCAGAACTGCTTTAGAAAGTGGCAAGAATGACAGGATAATTGCGTTTGAAGCAAGAGGAGAGAATTTTGAGGGGTACTAATGGCAATGTGTCTCTTCCTGTAATTTTTTCTTATTTAAATACATATTGTATACCCAGAAGTGGAATTGGCATAACACATACAGTTTTCCACAACAGGTACAACATTTTACATTCCCACTAGCAATGTGCAAAGGTTCCATTTTCTCCATATCCTCATCAACACTTATTTTCCCTTTTGTTTTTTAAATAGTCACCCTAATGGGTATGAACTAGTTTCTTTTTTAATCACATTGAGAAGAACAATTGTTTCTCTATGCTAAATACCTTAACTATTAATAACAAGGAATCTCTAGGAAGGTATCTAAATGTTTATCCTTAACTTACTGAAATTATGAACAACAGGGAAGTGAAAAACACTGCCATACATTCTTAAAGATGGGCCCGTCGTCCTGTATGTCTTGTCTACCCCACAACCTCCCTCATTTTCTGAATCAGGGGACGTCTTCCAGCATCAGGCCTATTAAGAGCCTCAGAAATTTAAACCTATTTCATTTATTCATTTACTCAGGCAACTCCAAGTATAATCCATTCCATTGCTTGAAAAAGCAGTATTTTTCCTCCTAATAACACCATTGTCACAGGGGCTCTTTTTTAAGTTCAACAAATTCACACATTAATGTAATGCAGTGAAAGTAAAATCAAACCCGAGGCCTTGACACTGTTGTAGCTATTTGACTTTATTATATTTTAAAACATGAAAACTGTAAAACACAGCATTTATATAAACCTGAGGACTGTTTAAATGGGCACAGTATCTTCATACAAACAATTTGAAAGAAGATCAAGTTTGAGAATCTAGTCTCATAAGGAGTAACAGACAAACTGATCCTTCAAATAATTGCATTCTTATCTAAAGTACACTTAGTTTTCTAGAAAGAAAATGTACATTCTTTCCCTGGTGAACATTTTGGCATTTAAAACAGATGGCTAATACTTTTATAACCAATTTTCATAGCTTATTAATACTTCACCAAGTAGTAACAATAAACATATAGCACCCTTTCCCCTTGAAAGTTCTAACTTTCAAAGACCAAAATAGTAAGTCAGAACTGATGTATTTCCTAAAATGTAGCAGAATAAATGGCTCAAAACCAAGCAAATTAGTAAGAAACATTGCATAGGGTAGAGAACATCCCTGCATGGAAAGCAATCTACACATTGTTTCTTATCACCTGAAGAGCAAGCTGAGCAGTACTGGTGACAGCAAATGATGCACAGATTTTTGTGGAATAAAAACATCTAACTATATTCATAGCACATTCTTACCCCTGTGGCAGTGCAAAGTGCCATATTAAGTTCATTTACTTGTGTATACCTACAAGTATAGAATAGTATATATATGAGAAATAAACAATAAAATATATATCTCTTAAAAATTTGGACACAGATACAGAGATATGTGAAATGCCTAGTTAATGTCTAAGCTTAGCAAAAATATAGGTTTGCAAATATATGTATTTTTGTGAAAAAACTTAATCCTACTCTATCCAAACCACTCCTATAGTATAAAGACCTGCACAAAATGATCATTCTAACAGTCTTATTTCTAAAAATTATAAAAATGAGTAAGAACACTTTATGAATGCTTATAAGCTTGCTTTTTCCCTTTAAATATGAACAAATACAACTTTAGAAGAACAAACAACAGGAAGGAAAATAATTTATATGGCTATTCCTTTTCTAGGAATTCTTAAAACATGAACAGAACACTGTAAAATCAGAGAGAAAATATCTGAGAAAGAAATGATAGCTACAGGTACATCTTTAAATTTTCTTCTGAGGAAAAATTCTCAAGGATTGAATTATAAAAGTTGTTAAATCTCTAATATTTTCCTCTTTGGGATTTAGCTGTTTTGGTTCTAAATATAAAGATTAATCCAAATCAAGTTTTTCTGCTTACTGCATGAAGTATATTTGTAAAATATATAATGAAAACAAGAAGATACAAATGAACTGCTAATTTGAGTATGCTAATACTAACATGTTAAATGGCTTTTAAAGAAACAGACTGGACTGTTAATATAATTCAGCAATTCTGACAAACCATTTTTATAGGAATCTTCTATGAAATAAAAATTGCTAAGAAAACTACTTTTAAATTAAAATGTTATCAGTACACCTGAGAATTATGTCCAATCTAAACTGATACTTTTTTTCAATTATATTTTCCTTCTTTAAGCTTTTCAATGTAGTAACATAGCTTTATTGCTGGTCCCAGCTTCAGCCCCATATACTTCATCATCACGTCACTCTTGAGTAGAAGCAGAGCTTTCCCATCAATCTCCTACAAAGACAAGAAAATTATAATTTATCAATTTTCTTCGAATTTTAAGAGGAAATTTAACATAGTATCTTTGATGAATGTCCTAAGAAAGTAGCTGATTTCAACCACTTAACAGTTTACCCCAAATGTCATTGAGGCAGTGTATTTGTTTACCTACTGACTATCCCAAGCGTTGCTCAGGCAGGTGTCATTTCAACTAGTAGATTCTTGTATTGAATAAATTTGATAAAATTGTCATTTTTATATTTCCTGTTATATTAGCTTATAAAAGTTAACAAAAACATGTAATTTTTGGTCTTCCTATATTTAAATAATTGGACTGGTAAATGGTTAAATACTGTATGTTGAATAAAATACTATATATCTATAACAAAGGGTCAACAACTATGAATGATAGAAATGAATCTCAGATGGTCATTAACTTTCTAAAAAGGTCTAGGAATATGCCAACATCAATGCAAACTATAAACATGCTATATAGTGTTATCTTTATGTAAAAGCTGATTAGATAGTTGTCGGAATTTGGTTAGATGCTAAAACTACCACTCTTAACACTATTAAAAAGAATACATCAGATATTAGATTGCTAATTTGATTTGTTAGAAAACAAAGAAAATATTGCTTAATAGTCACAAGGTATCCTTCTAAAATTCTTTTTTTGGTACCGGGGATCGAACTTGGGACCTTGCACTTTCGAGGCAGGCGGCAGAACCACTGAGCTAAATCCCCAGCCCCTCCGAACATTCTTTATCAACTTTATTAACTAATTTATGTTATGGAAGCCTTATTTGGTATTCATTAATTTGTTTAAAACAAAGATGCACTTAATCTTATACAATTGCTGGATTTATTAGGTACTATAACAAGAAGGCCACCCTGTTAAGTTTGTGATCACCCTCTCCTACTCATGGTCCTAGGCCAAGCAGGGACCAGTCTGGGGAGGGGGAGGATTCTTGTACCTGTCATTACAAAAAGGGTGGCCACCTGAGGGTAGTGATGCTGAATCATCATGTCTTAAGAACTTGAGATTATTTAGTCATTAGGCAAAAAAGGCATTATCCCCACCCCTACCCCCCGCCCTTTTGGTACCAGGGATGGAACTCAGGCCCTTGTGCTTGCGAGGCAGGCGGAGGCACCGCTGAGCTAAATCTCTGGTCCTGGATACCCTTTGTAAAGAACACATCATTAACCTTCCATTTAAAGATCTAATGTTGGGCAAAATAACCTTTTCACAAATGGAAAAATCAGTTGGTAGGGTTCCATTCACACACTCAGTATCCAATGGAAAGGCCAGCAAAGAGGTCATTCAAAGGCATTATGGAAACAGGAAAACCAGATCAAAAAATACATTACATGTTGCCTGAAGAGGTCAGCGAGGGGGTCCGATATCTGAGGATCTGTATGTTTCATAAACTGTATCACTTCATCCACAGACCAGGTTGAAGGGTCCTTAGAGAAGCCTTGTTTTAGGACACTGGGGTCAGGTACAGCTATATAACTTGGAGCTTCAATGGGGGTAAAAGAACAAATCATATTTTTTTTTTTTTTGGTACCGGGGATCGAACTCGGGACCTTGCACTTACGAGGCAGGCGCCAGAACCACTGAGCTAAATCCCCAGCCCAAGAACAAATCATATTTCACCTGATCATTATCCTGAAAGAAGAGATGTTAGGTAGAGAGTAATGGCCTCATTACCAGAACCTTCTCTTAAGTAACCAAGCAAGGACTCAAGATTCCAACTGTGCAATCTAATGACAACCTATATAAAGACAATTTTTTTTTTGGTATCGGGGATCGAACTCGGGTCCTTGCGCTTGCACAGCAGGCAGCGAAACCACTGAGCTAAATCCCTGGCCCCTATAAAGACAATTTGTGGATAGCTAGTTGCACAAGAACATCCCATCTGACCTCCTCCAAATAGTAGAAGCAGCTTCAGAAGTTCCCTTAAAAATTCAAAGACCACAAAAAACCAAAAGGCAATCTAAGGCCTATTTGGCCTCAGGCAAATACAGTAAAAGATCTGTAACTAGGGTTAAATTAGGTTAATCTAACCTAACTCATTACTCTCTTACTTTGTTGCAATGAATTTCTCTCATTCTGTTAACTGCTCTCCCTTCTCTGTATAAATCAGGTTTATTTTAGTAGCTAAATTCAACGGAAATTGCCCACATTTACAGTTTTATGGTTGATTAAATGTTTGCTTTTGCAGTGCTGGGGATGGAACCCAGGGTCTTGTGCATGCCAGGCAAGCTCTACCACTGAGCTATACCCTTCATCCTAAATGTTTTTTTTTTTTTCGTTCTGTGATGCTACGAGTACTAGAGCATCCATAATGGTTTGGTCCTAACAGAGATGTGAAGGAAAGAATCTGGCCTCCCAAATTGTGGCACGTTCTGCAGTATGATACACTTTTAAGAGAATGCTGCTGGGTGTGGAAACGTCAAGGGGAAAGATAGGCATGTTGGCTTAGTTTTTTAAATATACCTTCATTTTTCCTCTGCATTTGGAATTTAGCTTCACAGTAACTGCTCATGGTAGACGATTTGGTCTCCGCTAGTGTTGAACTTGAGGTGCCTGGCTCATTTTGAGAAAAAACCCTATGGACGGACGTATATGTAAGATCGCTACAGGTAGCATTCAAAGAATCTTCTGAATTTAATGATGAATTCTTCAATTTTTTAAGCTCTTCCTCTTTGGGCATGTCTTTTCCCTCAGGAGACAATGGTTCTTCTATAGGGGAAAACACAAAGGGGATTACCTTCAACATACAACTCAAATACTATTAAAAGGTCAACAATACCATTTCCAACAATACTTCACATAATTTATGTTACACTGAACTATAAATTTCTATCCTAAAGTATATGGCCATTCCCTACTCATCATTTATAATAATGGATACTATGTTGAAATCCAAATTAATTCCATGACATCATCTATATTTTCATGGTGATTTAGTACCTCTTGTTAAGTCTTTCCACCAAGTCTATCAAGATCTCACAAAAGCATTTGCTCTTAGGAATGTAGTTCTTCACAACTACCTGGTATATATGATCACACAGTTGGTTTCTAACATTTGCTTACTACTTGAACAGTAAACACTTTTACTGGAGAAGGGTACTGAGTTTTTCTGTTCTTTCTATCAGTTTTTAAGCAATACAAAGCTGAATGAAAAAGGTTATTACAATACTTTTTAATCTAGGGAAAAACGACAGTTGTGTTCTTTTGAAGGGAATGCTATATGCCCAAGCTGCCAAAGTAGTAGACTCACTGCCAAATTTACTTGGGCAAATATATTTCCCTAACCTCCAACACCATATATAATTCTTTTATTTTTTTGTACTGGGGATCGAACTTAGAACCTTGTACTTGCCAGGCAGGCGGCGGCACCACTGAGCTAAATTCCCGCCTCTAAGAGCATATATAATTGGTAGTGGAGGAACTTTTCTTCCCAGTCTTGGGTCATGTAAAGCTACTTACCTTTCCAAACATGCACTGTTTTGGGCTGTTTAGCAGAGATAGGAATGACACAAGGTATAGGTTCAGATCGTTTGATGCTCTGCTTTTCTGGTATTTCTTCTTTCACTGTTTTTTTAAAAAGGTGTCTGTTACAAATAATTACTCAAGCATTTTCATATAATTTGCAAGAGATAGTTCTCTTTCTAAATCACTTGCACACCGTCACTTCAACAAATAACTTTTAGCAATCTAGTTCCTGACTGCACTTGAGTTTTATTTTTAATCATGGACTACAAAACCAGTAGGCAAAAGATATTTCAGTGAATGATTAGTAATGTAATTTCTTCAATTAATTAAAGCATTTAAATTCTAAGGAAAGAGTGCTGAGGATGCAGTTTGATGGTAGTGCACTTGCCTAGCACAGATGAAGTCTTGGGTCTGATCTCTATGATTGCTAGCACTGCAAAAAAATAATTTCTAAAGAAATAATTGTTTTTTCATATTCATTTAATGATACAGAAGCTTCAAGTCTTATATATATTCTAATATTAAATATATATATATATATATATATATATATATATATATATCTATCTCATAGTGAAAAAATTATGTATACCAGTGCTGAGGATTGAATCCAGGGACTCTGCACTGAGTTACATTTCCACTCTTTTATTTTGAGACAGGGTCTCACTAAGTGGTCAAGCTGTCCATTCTGGGCTCCAACTTGCAATCTTCCTGCCTCAGCCTCCCAAAGTGTTGGGATTATTTACAGTTCTGTGTCACCATGGTCAGCTCCAAATAATCTTTTTCCACATAGAGATTTGTTTACCTCAGAATCTAGTCTATACTTATTTTTTATTTATAATATACTAATGCTTTTTGAAAAGTTGGTGTATGGTCTGCTAGACAGGGCTGAACAAACATGAAATTAACTCTTGACTTATGATGTTTCTGGGTACTGTAGTAAACTAAGGAAAGAAAGTGTTCCTACAAGGATAACTAGGAAAAGCCAGATAATTTACAAAGTATTTTGTAAGTCATCATAGAAGGGAAGTTCCAGGATGACTCAAGAAAGACCTCCACCAACTCACTCTTTAACATTAAAAACACTAGCAAAGATTGTGCAAATTAAGTTTCAAAACTCTGGAAATTAAAGGCTTACCACACTCCAAAGAATGTTTATTCAAGAAAAACAGCTGAATCCCAAGAAAGAAGGACAAATTTGGTGGCATTTTAACTTGTTCTAATATGTTTCCTTTCAACCCATTTTCACAGTAGCCTTGAAAACTAACAACTTCACAACTACAGTAGGTGTTAAAACCAGCAGCTTAGAAGTCACTGGAGGGGGCACAGTAGCTTTGGAGCTCTTCAAATCCCCATTTCCAGAGAACTATTACTATTTTACCAGCCTTACTGAAAAGCAATTTCTGGGCTTGTCTCTATCTGACCTGAATCAGAGATTTCTCTGTGTGAACAACCCTATTGTAGGGCACGTGCTGGTAACAAAACCAAACAAAACAACAAAAAAAAACCCCCAAAACAAAGCATTAGTAATTATTTAACTTTGTAGCTGCAGGTAGCATTACCAGTTGGGACTAAGAAAAGGCTGAACAAAAAGTTTAAAAGAAAAAAAAATTGGATAAGATGTCCAATAGGGGACTTTGAAAAACACTGATATATTCCTGGGAATCTAGAAAGACACAGGGCTGGAAGGACATGTGCAGGGCTATATGTAAGCCCAGGGAAGACCTGTGAAGGCCCTCATCTTTCATCTCTGGCTGACTCTGAGAGTGTATACACAGCAGACTTACAAACTGCCACTTCAAGAATGTTTAAATTATGATCAACACACCCAAAGAATCTCTTGGGAAAGGCTGGGAGATGCACTGGTTCCAGGCATATAGTCATTAGCTTACCACTAAGCTCACAGAGCAGCCTTCAATAGCACATACAACAAAGAATGGAGACTTTATAAGGAGGCACCACTGTAATTATGAGATTGCTGAGGTAGTGTTTGGAATTCTCCATATGAGCCAATTAATATAAGGAAATGTACATATATTGTTAGTGTTGTAAACAGTGCAGCCTGAAGCCTGAGTCTATCCAGAATGGATGTAACTAATTTTGACATCATGTTACAGATAACTAAGCATTGAAAAATAGACCAAAGAACCACAGTATATTCTACCTCTAAATTTTTGTAGACCATGTTTTGTGGATACCTTCAGTTTTACCATAAGGCTGATAAATTTCAATATTTTGAAAATATAAGTATTAATTTTGAGTTCGCAGAGGTAACCTAACCAACTACTTTTATGTTTGGCACTAAGAGATATACCTTTCAATAAAATTATTGAAATGCAAAAAAAAAAAAAAGAATGGAGACTTTAGAAGTTAGCGTAGGTAAGTCACTAGGCCAAAATTACCAGCAATGACAACAAAACCTAAAGAGAAGGAAGTAGTCTGATTTCCAGAATTGCCCCATTATATTATTTTTAAATATTTAATTTTCAAGAAAAATTTATGAGATATGCAAAAAAACCCAGAAAAGTTTGCCCTATATACAGGAAAAAAAATTACTCAATAGAAACTGTCCTCGAGGAAGCCCAGATATTAGACTTATTGACAAAGACTTTAAATCAACTATTATAAATATGTTCAAAGAACTAAAATGAGAGAATCATGTCTTAACTAAAGTATAAGACTATCTTACCAAATACAGAACAACAGAGAAATTATAAAACATAAAACAGAAATCCAAGAGGTGAAAATAAAATAAATAAAAAATTCACTAGAAAGGCTCAATAAGTAGATATGAATTGGCAAATGAATGAGCCAACAAATTTAAGAACAGTCAATTGAGATTACACAGTTTGAAGGATGAAAAGAAAAAGGAATGCGGAAAAATGAATAGATCCTTAAAGAACTGTGGAAGCATACCAAAATACACAAAATGAAAAATTCTCAGAAGGAGAGAATGGAACAGAAAAATTTGGAGAATAGTCAGAAGCTTCCCAAATTTGATTAAAAAAAGACAATGTGCACATCCAAAAAGATCAATGGTCTCTGACTAGGATAACCACAAAGAGATCCACACCTACAAAAAGTCAAATTGTCAAAAGCAAAAGACAGAGTCTTGCAGTTAGCAAGAAAAAGCAAATCATTACATAATGAGACTATCAGCTCACTTTTCGTCAGAAACTAGAAGCCAAATCACTGAACCAACAACAACAACCAAAAGGTCAACAAAGAATTCTATATCCAGCAAGGCTAACACTCATAAATGTAGGAGAAAATTAAAAATTCTCAGATAACAGAAACAGAGAGAATTCTTCACTCACAGGGTTATTCTATAAGAAATACATTACCCAGAGTAACTAGGCAAGAGAAAGAAATAAAAGGGCTATGTATAGGAAGAGAAGAGGTCAAATTATCATTACTTGCATATAACATGATCCACAGAAGACCCAAAAAATTTCATGAAAAGACTCAGAATTAATAATCAAAATCAGTACCATAGCAGGATACAAAGTCAACTCACGAAAATCAATAGCATTACTGTACACCAATAATAACCCATCAAGAAGAAATTAGGAAATCAATAGCAGTCATAACAGCATCAAGAAAAATTACTTAGGAATTAAGCTAACCAAGGAAGTAAAAGACCTCTATAATAAAAACTACAATACTCTGAAAAAGAAGAGCAAAGGGTACATCAGAAAATGGCAAGATATCTCTTGTTCCTGGATAGACAGAATCAATATTGCCAAAATGCCCACATTACCAAAACTGACATATGAATTTAATGCAATCTCAATCAAAATACCAACAGCATTACTCACAGAACTAGATAAAACGATCCTAAGATTTATACTGAACCAGAAGAGACACAGAATAGCAAAAACAACCCTAGTGAGAAGGGCAAAGCAGGAGGTATCACAATCTCAAGCTTCAAGTCATATTACAAAGCCACAGTGATAAAATAGCATGGTATTATGTAAAAATAAAAAGACTAGACATGTTGATGAATAAATCAGAATAGACAATGCAGAAACAACTCCAGGCACATTCAGCTACCTGATCTTTGACAAAGGGGCCAAAAACTTACATTGGAGGAAAGACAGCCTCTTTAACAAATGGTGCTGGGACAACTGGCTATACACAAAAGGTTGAATGTAGACCCGTATCTCTCACCATGTACTAAACTAAAATCAAAACAGATCAAAGATCTAAATGTTAAAACAGAAACATGTAATCTACTGAAAGATAAAATAGGTAAAACTCCTGAAGACAGATGTAGGCCAGGACTTGCTGAACAGAATTCCAATTGCATGAGAATTAATACCAAAAATCAACAAAAGGGACCTATTAAATTAAAAAGCTTCTGCACAGCAAAGGCAACAACTAACAAAGTGAAGAGATAACCTACAGAATGGGAAATTCTTTTTTTTTGCCAGCTATTCCTTAGACAGAGAACTAATATCTAGAATATTACAAAGTACTCAAAACTTAGACACCCCCAAAATAAAAGATCCAATCAAAAACTGGGCAACTGAAATAGACACTTCTCAGAAGAAGCAGTACAAATGGCCAGTAAATACATGAAAAACTGTTCAACATCTCTAGCTATTAGAGAAATGCAAATTAAAACAACACTGAGATTCCATCTTACTCCAGGATTATGGCTATCATCAAGAAATCAAATAATTAACTAATGCTGGCCAGACTTCAGGGGAAAAAGGAACCCTTATACATTGTTGGTGAGAATTTAAAACTCATACAACCATTATAGAAATCAGTAGGGAGATCCCTCAAAGAACTAAAAGTAGAGGGACAAACTGTTACTATTTTCCTGGGGCCAGACAGGGGCCACCCATGTGCAAAAAAAATAAAAGTAAAGATTCCATTCAACTCAGCTATTATCCTTCTAGGTATCTTCCTGAGAGACTAAAAGATATAATATTACAGTGATACCTGCATACCCATGTTTATAGCAGCATGGCTCACAACAGCTAAATCTTGGAAGTGGCCTATATGTCCATCAATAGATGAATGAATAAAGAAAATGTATTTATATACAGTGGATACTACTCTGCCATAAAGAAGGATAAACTTGAGTCATTTGTAGGAAAAATGGATGCACCTTGAAACCATAATGTTAAGTGAACCAAATGACACACAAGCTTAAATATCACATGGTTTCTCTTATATGGGAAACCCAAAATATAAATAAAGAGGAAGATAAAAAGATAATAGGAAATAAAAAAGAAATGGAGAGAGAAGGGAGGGAAAGGAAAAAAATGCAACCAGGAGGCAAAGGAGGAGAAGGGGACAAAAAGATGTGTTACTACATGTACTGAATGAATGAATGAATGTAATCACTATGAATGTATCATTGAATGTAATCATTATGTACTACAAACATATACTAATAAAAGCAAAAAAAGAGTACCAGTAGATGTATTTTTATTTGTAACCCTTTTCTTCTCCCTCCTCATTTAAAAGTCTACTACATAAAGAATAATATCTGGGAGGCTGATGCACAGGGATTGCAAGTTCAAAGCAACTTGGGGAGACCCAGTCTCAAAGTAAAAATAAAAAAAGAGCTGGGGATGTAGCTCAGTGTGAGGGCCCTCTGCCCAATACCCAATACCTTACAAAAAAGAATAATTATTAAAACTGTGTTGTTGAGTATATAATGTACAGAAGTCTAATTTTTTTGAAAATAATAGTACAAAGAAGGGGGAGGAAACAGCTAGAGTATACTGGAGCAAAGTTTTTGCATAATATTAAAATTAAGTTGGTTCAAATCCAAACTAGATTGTTTTAAGAAGCTAAGTGTAGGGCTGGGGATTTAGCTCAGTGGTTCTGCCATCTGGCTCACAAGCACACGGTCCCAAGTTTGTTCCCCTGGTACACGACCCCCCCAAAATTGTAATCTTCAAGTAAACAACTAAGAAAATGACTAAATAGCAGTAAAAGGTACGTCAGGGGAAGTAAAATTATATACAGTATAAGATAAAAGGAGTTGATGAAAGACTAGAAGATGGAAAAGATATAAGACATATAAAAAATAAATAGTAAAAGATAGATGCAAATACTACTCTATCAGTAATTGTACTAAATTAAATGAAATAAACACTCCAAAAAAAAAAACTTGAGATGGTAGAAAAGGGAAAAAAAACCCATGATTCAACTAGTAAACCTTTACTGTAAGGAACATATGTTAGGCAGTTAACATATGTTAGACATATGTTGAAATATACAAATAGGTAGAAGGTAAAAGATTGGAAAAATACATCATATTAATAGTACCCCTCCAAATTGAACAGCTATACTAATATCAGATAAGATATGCTTTAAGATAACATTGTGATTAGACACAAAAGATGTTTTACCTCATTAAAAGGGCCAGTCCATTAGAAAAGCTTATCTGTGTAAGTTATCTGTGTACCTAACAAGAGGACTCCAAAAGAGATGAAACAAAAACTGAAAGAACTGAAGGAAAACACAACAGTTTAACATAGTAACTGGCGACTTCAATATCCCAACATTCCATAATGGAGAGAACAATTAGACAAAAGATTGACAAAGATACAGAACATTTGAACAGCATTATATAACAATTAGACCTCTCAGACACCTATAGAACCCTCCATTCAATAAAAGAAGAACACATACTCTTCTACAATGTACATAAAACATTCTAAAGGGTGGGCCATATATTGGATTATAAATCAAGTCTTAATGAGCTTGTAAGTACTGAAATCATACAAAGCATATTCTCTCACTATAACGGAAAAACATTATAAATCAGAAACAGTGGGTCGGGGATTTAGCTCAGTGGTTCCACTGCCTGCCTCACAAGCACAAGGTCCCGAGTTAGATCCCTAGTACCAAAAAAAAAAAAAAAAGAAAGAAAATGAAATAAAAAATCTGGAAAACTTACAAATAAGTAGAAATTAAATGTGCTTCTAAGTGAGCAATATGTCAAAAAAGTAATCAAATGAAATCACAAAAACTTTTGAGACGGATGAAAACAAAAATACAATATCAAAACTTATGGGATGTAGCTAAATCTGTGCTAAGAGGAAAATTTATCATTGTGAACACCCATATTACAAGACGGGAAAGTTCTCAAATCAATAATCTAACTTTTTACCTCAAGAAAATAGAAAACAAATGCAAACTAAATTAAATCAAGCAGGGAAAGAAATGGTAAGGGTGAGAGCAGAAATAAATGAAATATAAACAAAGAAAAATCAGTAAAACTAAAGGTTAGTTCTTTGGAAAGATCAACAAAACTGACAAAGCTTTATTTAGCTATATTGACCAAGAAAACAACACTCAAATTACTAAAATCAGAAATGAAAGTGGAGATATCACTATGAACCTTACAGAAATAAATAAAAGGGAATACTATGAACAGATATATGCCAATAAATTAGATAATGTAGAGAAATGGACAAATTTCTAGATACATAAACTATGAAAACTGGCTCAAGAAGAAATAGAAAACCCAAATATACCTATAATAAATAAAAATACTGAATAAGAAAAATTTAAAATTCCAATAAAGAAAAGCCCAGGCCCAGATGGCTTCACTAGTAAATCTACTAAACATTTAAAGAATTAACACAAATCTTTTTCAGACTCTTTAAAATATAGAAACAAAAGACTACTTCCTGATTCAGTCTAGTAAAGCACTGTTATGTTGATACCAAAGACAAAGAAATCACAAGAAAGAAATCTACAGATCAATCTTTTGTAAATATAGCAGCAAAAATCCTCAACAAAATACTAGGAAACTAAATCAAGCAACATATAAAAAGAATCATACACCTTTATCATGTGAAATCTACTCCGGTAATGCCAAGTCGTTTTAAGACATGAAAAATCAATACAATATGCCATTTTTTTAAGAGGGGAAAGGGTTTATTTGGCTTACAGTTTGTAGAGGTTTCAGTCCACAATTAGCTGGCTCCGAGGCTGGGATGGCAAACAAGCATCTCACAACAGAAACAACACTGTGCACACAAGGCAGCAACAGTAACAAGAGGGATTCCCTGCATCCTTTTGCCTTTTATCCTATCCAGACTACCAGGATTAGGGTGGTGCTAAGCCACTAATGTGTAGTGGTTTAGTAATCATGTGCCCTTAATCTCAGCATCATACGTTCCAGATTCAGCTACCTCTGAGAAAAAGTCCCACCTCATTCTGCGGCTTGGGGGGGGGCGCATCTAAATACAAACCATAACATCCCGCCCCTGGCTCCCCAAAGACTCATGCATATGCATATCCTTTATGCAAAAAGGATCTAGTCCACCTCTAAGAGTCACCAAAGTCCTAATAGTTTCACCATTGCTGAGAAGTCCAAGTCCAAAGTCTCCTCTGAGATTTAAGACAAACTCTTAACTCCAAGCCCCTGTACAAATGAAAAGTTAAATCCTTCCAACATTCAATGGCACAAGATAGATGTTACCATTCCAAAAGGTACAAACAGGAGGATACAAAGACGTCCAAAATCCAGCAGGCCAAATTCTAGTCCCACAATTCTACTTGCAGCACCTGAGGCAATCTGTGGCAAGTAGTAAACTCCAAGAGGCTTGGGTGGCTCCACCCCTTCGGTACTTCCAGGTGATTGTAGCTCCCATGGCTTCTCTCTTTGGCTGGCTCTGCTCCCTCCTTGCAGCTTTCCTCAGCTTCCCTTGCACTTTTTCCTCATGCTCCTGGCTTCTCCAAACTTCTGGGGTCTCCACTGCACATCTGGCTTCACACTCACAGCTTCACACACTGTCCTCTCAAGGGCACACTGCCTGGCCTCCCAATCCCTCTTCTGAAATCCAGGGTGAAGCCTTCCTGACCCCACAACTCTTGCATTCTGCATGCACCTAAAACCAGCGCCACATGGATGATGCTAAGGTCTGCTGACAGCTGGAGCAGTGGCCAGGCTTCCTTCTCTTTTGGCTGTAGGGGTCCAGTGACTATGAACCAAATCCCGAAGAGCAACTTCCCTAAAATGCCATTTTGGAGCAACTTCATTAGGCTGCTGCCATTCTGGAACATTGTGCTCTGGGGCTTTCTTCTCAAAGCAAAATATTTCACCTTTACAACTCTGAGGCCACAAAGAGTGGAGTCTTGCCTGCTGCTTCCTGTGATGCCCTCAGGCCATCTTCTCTATTCTCCTGTTCCTTCTCAGCAATCAAGATCTCCTCTGCTCTATATGTGCAGTCCACAGCTTTACTGGAGCTTCCTCTCTGGCCAAACTTTAAACATTTTAAATCATTCTGCTCAGCTCTTGGATCTTGATTCTCAACGTAGATCTGGGTAAAAGCCCCCAACAGTAGCCATACCATCGCCTGAATATTGACTGCCTTGAAATTTCTTCTGCAAGATTAATTAGTCCACCACTCCTAATATCAGTCCCAGACAAAGTCTCTGGACACAAAATGCAGACAAATTTTCTGCCAAGCAATAACACACATCATCTGGAGCCCAACAGCCAATGCAGTCCTTCTTCCTAGCAGAGACGTTCCCAGCTTGGATTTATTAAGCTTTCTGGTCTTCTGATCTCTGACCAGAATCTCCCATACAGAACAGCCTAAGGCCTTCCAGCCCTACTTCTTCAGCTGGTAGCTCTGAATCTTCCAGCTAAGTCTCTGAACACAAGCAAAATTCAGACAACCTTTCTGTCAAGCCATAATGCACATCTTCTAGAGTCCACGAGCCAATGCAGTCCTTCTTCCCAGCAGAAACCTCCTGAACTTGGTCTTTACTAGCCTTCTGATCTGCTGAGTTCTGATCAGAATCTCCCATAAAAAACAGCCTCAGGCCTTCCAGCTCTGCTTCTGTAGCCAATGTCTCTGGATCTTTCCTAACTCTTCCCCTTCCCACAAGCCAGTTTCAAAGGTTTTTAAGTCACATGGCCAGGTAATGTTACAGCAAGGACCCCACTTCTCTGGTACCAGAATTTGTGTTAGTTACTTTTCTCTTGTTGCTGAGACAAAATACCTGACACCCAAAGTTAGAGGGGAAGGGGTTTATTTGGCTTACAGTTCGTAGAGCTTTCAGCCCATAATTGGCTGGCTCTGAGGGTAGGATGGCAAACAAGCATCTCAGAACAGAAACAACACGGTGTACACAAGGCAGCAACGGTAACCAATATGTCATATTAAAAAGGGACAAAAAGTACGTGGCCATCATAGTAGAGATAGAAACAATACTTAAACAAAGAGAACATTCTTTCATGATAAAAACTCTCAACAGGCTAAGAATAGGAGTTTCTCGATAAAGGTGTGTATGAAGAACACACAACTACCTAATGTCAACCTTGGCTGAAAGATTGACAGAGTGAAAGCTGCTAAGATTAGGAACAAGACAAGGATGTTCACTCTTGCCACTTATATTTAACAGTGTTCCGGAGGTTCTAGACAGGACAATGGCCAAATAAAGGCCTTTCAGAATGGAAAGGAAAAAACAATTTTTATCTACAGATGACATGAACTTAATATTTAAAAAATTCAAAGGAATGCACATACATAAAAAAGCTATAAGAACTAATCAATGAATTCAGAAAGATTACAAAATACAAAATCAATATATACAAATCAATTATATTCCTATACATTTGCAATGAACAAACTGAAAATGAAACTAAAACAATTCCATTTACAACAGCATGAAAAATAATGTTTAGGAACAAATTTATTGAAAACAATGCAAGATGTGTTCTCTGAAAACTGTCAGATATTGTTGAAATAGACTTACATGAGAATAAATGTTCACGGATGGAAGACTCAAATTGACAAGTTGATCCTAAAATTCATATGAAAATATAGGGGACCCAAAACAGCCAAAATAACCTTGAAAAGAGAACAAAACTGGAGGGCTCACACTTCTCAAATACGAAACTTACTACAAAACGTACCATTAAGTCTATGGAGGACAGACACACAGGTCAATAAAAAAGAACTGAAAGTGCAGAAATAACGCCACATATTTATAGTCAAATGATTTTCAACAAACAGTGCCAAGACAACTAGATATTCACATCCATAAGAGTGAAACTGGATCCCTATCTCAGAACATATATAAAAATCAACTCAAAGTACATTAATGAGCTATATATAAGAGCCAAACTATAAAAATCAGCAGAAGACATGGGAGCAAATACTTAGGAACTTGGGTTAGGCAATGGTTTCTTAGATATGAAACCAAAGTACAAGCAACAAAACAGAGAAATTGTACTTCACCAAAGTAAAAAGCTTTTGTATTTTAAGGCATACCATCAAGAAATTCAAGAGCTGAGGATGTAGCTCAATGATAAAGTACTTGCCTAGAATGTATGACACATTGGATTTACTTCCCAGCAACAAGCACGCACGCGCGCACACACACACACACACACACACACTCACACACTCACACAGACAAGTTGAAGGATGGCATAAAATATATGCAGAGTGTATATATTAAATGAGATTTGTAACTCAAATAAAGAACTTTTTACAACTCAACAATAAAAAGAATACAACTAAAATGAGAAAAGGATTTGAATATGTATTTCTCCAAAGAAGATAAACAAATGGCCAATAAATACAAGAAAAGATGGTCAATATCAGTCATTAGGTAAGTGAAAATCAAACTACAATGACATATCATTTCACACTCAAAAGGATGGCTATAACAACAACAACAACAAGAAGGACAATAACAAGTGTTGACAAGAATGTGGAGAAAATGGAACCTTAGTATGCCGCTGTTGGGAATGTAAAATGGTACAGCCTCTTTGTGTCAGCTCCAAAAGAAGTTAAACACAGTTTTACCATACAATCCAGAAATTCTACTCCTAGGTTTATATCCAAGAGAACTAAGAACATATGTCTACACAAAAACTTGCATACAAGTGCTCACATAAGGAATATTCCTAATAGCCAAAAAGTGGAAACAATCTAAAAGTTCATCAATTGATGAATGAGTAAACAAAATGTGATGCATCTACATAACAGAATATTGTTCAGCCATAAAAAGGAATGAAGGACTGACACCACTACATTAAAATATTATATAATGTAAAAGAAGCCACACATAAAAGGCCACATACTGTACTAATATAAAATGTTCACAAAAGACACTCACAAAGACAGAAAGTAAATTAATGGTTTCCAGAGGCTGGAGGAGATTGGTAAATGAACGCTAATGGGTATGGGGTTTCTTTTTGGGATAAGGAAAATGCTCTGAAATTAGATAGTGGTGACTATTGCAGAACTTCGTGAACACACTGAAAGCACTGAATTGTATACTTCAAAGGGGTAAAATTATAGTATATGAATTATATCATTATAAAGTTATTGTACAGCAGGCATCATAGAGGTATGGTAGTCACAAGAATTAATATAATCAAATTCCAGAGAGGGAAGAACCATTCATTCTAGGTTAAACAGAAAATTTCATCAAATTTTTTCTTGTAGGAAATTTGCTGATTCTTGGTACTGCATTGAAATTAGGATTTGACCCAGGCAATGGGCCCTGGTGAGGCAAAAATAAATTTAAAAAAGATTTAAAAGCTTCACAATCTGTTTTTTTGGGTACCAGAGATTGAACTCGGGACGTTGCGCTTGCGAGGCAGGCACCAGAACCACTGAGCTAAATCCCCAGCCCAAAAGCTTCACAATCTGGAGTGACAAATTGGAAGTGCAAACTCATAGGTGGCTTTAACCCATGGGACATCTGCTGAGTTCTGGGGCTACACAAAAAGTTGCATAGCTAAGTTGAAAGTTCTTTAAAAGCACACTGGAATCTCCTACGGTCAGTCTCACAGAACTTATGAAATACAGATCTACCAGGAGAAGGGGTCTAACTCAAACATACAGTAGTCTATTCCTCAGCACATAAGACAAGTTTGGGTAATACATGAGGAAGAAGGTTAAAGAGCTGAGCTAAATCCTCTAAAGGATAGAAGCATAGTTTCCCATGGTCTTTCAGGGCTAGGGAGCTCCCGAATTGCCAGGCTCTCAATCAAAAAACCTGGGAGGTCAACATTTGCTGAATAGGGAGGAATCAGATAGACCGAGTCTCAATAAAACTGTTCTTCAGCCCCACCTAGCGCTGTCTCTGGCTGGAATGAGCCCCTCGCTTGTCCTGCCTAAAGGAGAAAAGAAGAAACCCCATAAGGAAGAAATCTGGAGTGCCTGCCGATCTTTTATACATAATGTGTGTGGCTACTTGTATACATAATGTCTACCAAACAAAAAATAGGCATGCAAAGAAGCAAGACCACTTAACTAATAATTGAGAGAACTGGTGTCAATAGACTAGGATTATAACACAATTTTGGTCAGTAAATTCAAAAACATCCGAGAAAAATATGGACAGGAGAAAAAATTTCACCAGAGAACCTATTAAAAGGCTGATAAGACAGTAAGGTAAGGTAATCACTTTGAAAAACTGATGGTATCTACCAAAGCTTAACCAATGCATTTCCTATGATCTAGCAATTCCACTCATAGATAGACAGATACAGGAACAAAAAGGCATACATACTTTACAAAAAAACACATACTAAAATATTCACAATAACACTACTGATAAAGGCAGCAAACACAAAGTACTTAGATACACAAAATAATGGCCTATTTTTACAACAGAATTTTATACATTAAAGAGACTAAATATCTGACTACATATACTACAGATAAATCTTACAAACAAAATGAGTAAAAAACAGCTAGACACAAAAGAACACAGAATCTATTATTTTTATAAAGTTCAAAAATATGTAAAACTAATATATGGTACCAGAAGTCGGGACAGTAGTTACCCTTGTCGAGGTTAAAGGGGAATAGTGGATGGAAGGGGTTTGACACGTTAGGGGTGCTTCTAGGGTACTGGCACTATAGTGGTACCTCAGTTCATGACCAGAATTGTAGAAATAAGTTTATGAACTGAGATACCACACTGTATCTACTTCTTCAACCAGAACCTTGTTAATTGAGTTGTGTTCACTTCGTGAAGCTGTATTTTATGTGTATTTTTCTCTAGGTATATTATATTTCAGTGAAATGTCTTTAAGACAACTATTGCTAAAATATGCAAACACCGGATCTGTCAGAATTAAAATCTCCCAAGAGCACTTTGTCTGAAAAATATTTTTAGTCACTTATTCAAAAAATGTAAGACAAATGAGGTAGTGGACATAGAATTTTTGAAGAATCAACTTTATAACATTTACATGCAACTTTTTGCCTTTTTTCCCCCTGGTACTGGGAATTGAACTCAGGACCTTGAGCTTGCCAGGCAGGTGCAGCACCGTTGAGCTACATCCCTGGGCCTTATATGCAACTTTTAAAACTGCAAGCTAACTAAAAAAACTAACATAAAAATTCCAGTTCAAATCCATTTTCAAATGGCCAAACAAATAAACAAACTGATAAAAGCTTAAAATAATATTATTTGATTATTCGGTGTATTCTATCAAATAGTAACCTATCCCAGTTATTTATCTAAAAATTTAAACATCCTGTGCTGAATTTTAAAAGAACAAATAAACATAAAAACATACAAACCATTCTCCCAAAGAACGAAACACATTAGCCTAGAAGCTCAAAGAGCTTTCTTACTTTAGTGAACGCAGCCACCTTTGGTTATACGAGACTGCCTTACACAGATCCTCTCATTCAGGCATCAGTTGAGGGTTTGTGTGGAAGAAAGGCAACCAAGGCTTAAATGTTAAGTTCAAGCAGATCATTGCTGATAGCCAATGCGCTCAATATGCTTTGCTAACATTTTAGGATTAAGGTCAGTAACTTTAAATCTCCATTTCAATCTAATAGAAAATCTGTAACTCTGTGAACTAGTCACAAAGAAGCCAAACATAACTCACTGATTTTGATTCTCAATTTTATTATGAACACAAAAAATTACTTTCTTTCTATTTGCCTGTCTGTCATCTATTTTGTGGTACTAAGGCATGAACCCTAGGCCTTCACACTAAGCTATATCCTCAGCCCTTTTATCATTTTTTAACTTTTTTTTGAGACACACTCTTGCTAAATCACTAAGTTGCTCCGGCTGGGCTCAAACTGTGATCCTCCAGCCTCAGACTCCTAGAGTGCTAGAATTACAGGAGTGTTCCACCATGTCCAGCTTATTTTCCCATTTTAAATGAATAAAAACAATCATATATTATATATGCCTAATTAGTTCTTTATTGCTAAAACATTTACTTTGAGGAAGACAGAAAAACTGAATTACACAATTTTCTCAAGTTAAGCACAAAATAAACAGAAGCATAGTATAAAAACTTACATTTTCTCTTACCTGATATATTTTTATCATGTTCCACAGGGCTTTGGATATTACCCCTGTAAGAGCTGAAAGGCTGGCTACTCAAAAGGTTATCACACTGCAGGCTATGGCACAAAGTCTCAAGAAAGCGAAGAGCAAAGGATGCACTATTTACTGGAGGCAGCTGGATGGAATGAACTTCCCCATCAAAAGAGGCTATTTAAGGGGGAAAGAGATGTCAGTCATCTCACAAAAAAGTAAGAAATACAACGCAAACAAAAACCTCCATCAATTTAGGAAATGTATGACAAGTTTAATTTGTAGTTTTTGTAATTCATAAAGAAATAAACTTAAATTATAAGTTCTCACTCAATAGCTTATAGTGGTAAAAACCCTCTTATTTAAAAATATTCACAAAGAAAAAAAGAAAAAAAATATTCACAAAGTAAACAAAATCAACAGAAACCCTATTGACCTATAGCAACATTTCTTTCTATTCCAAGGGCAAAAATGGGGTATCCAATCACACAAGTATGGAAACCACCCACTGTATCTTTTCTCTTAATGAGTTTTTGTTTTTTGGTTGTTTTTTTTTTTGGGTACCAGAGATCGAACTTAGGACTCTGCACTTGCCAGGCAGGTGTGGTACCACTGAGCTAAATCCCCGGCTCTCTTAATGAGTACTTGAATCACATTTTTATTTAAAGGTTCTTATAGATCAGCCTGTTTTCTACACAAATTAATACATATTATAACCAAGGTAGTGTCTATACTGAGCTTAACACAGCATGTAAAAGGAAAAATCTGTACCTTTTATCTTAAATTAGCATATTACACTAATATCATTTGTCTCTTGTTTTTATTTTTGTTTTTTGTACTGGGGATCGAACTCGGGACCTTGCGCTTGTGAGGCAGGCACTGGAACCACTGAGCTAAATCCCCAGCCCTCATTTGTCTCTTCTTAAATAAACTTTCCAAACCATGGTTAAAAGTTGATTGTAGCTATTATACATATTCTATCAGGCAAATATTACAGCATAACTAGTAGAATGATAGCCTGTATGTTATAAAATCCTAGCATCTCAACTTAAAATCAAATTTGGAAAAAGAAGTTGAATAAAGAATTAGATTAGTATACCAGTTATGACTTCTCCTCCACGATTATCTGGCTTAAGAAACCCAAAAACGGTCTTTGACTCAAAGGCACAATCCACGCAGGCTTGCACAGTCCGCCGGAGCACCACATTTACAGGGCCTGGGCCAAAGTGATCAGGTAGCTGTTGGATTCTCCTTGGGTCCAGGTGAGGGCCAGGGTTTCCATGTTTGTTTATATAAACACAGACTTGAGGGAAAATGTGTACACAGATATGACGATATAGATTAAAAGGAAATTTGTAAAAACACTATGTAATTATTGTATCAAAAAAGTCACTTCACTTAAAAGGAATCTAAATACAGTTAGTATCAATGGTCACTTCTGCTATCTATGTAGGTAAATATATCCTATGTGTGTAAAGATACTAAACATACAAAGAAATAGTCAAACTGTTTATTCAATATTTTAGAATTATGCCCAAAATGATTATATTAGAAACTATACAAGTTGAAGGACATCACAAAAACCATTCTTCATACATTTCACATTATAGAAAATGGCAAAAAGATAGTTGAATATTCTCCTTTTTTAATTGTACACATAATACAAGAATTTCCTTTCAAAAATGGTCATTCTGATATACTCCTTTTGGACTTAATTTCCTTTATGTCACTAACATTGAATCTCAATTGTATTATCTGGAGTAAACAAATAATTTAAGGCATATGTCAGTGTAACATCTAATAATATAGAGAAATTAATTTCATTAATTTAAAAAAAATAAAAAATAATAACACTCTCAATTACTTTTTAATCCATAGTATATACCAGCATAATTTAAAAAAAATAAAAACATTTGCTTCTCGATATGCCAATTTTATTGAAGAAAATTTAAAAATAAACTAGTATAAGGCATAAGATAGAGAATTCATCTATAATCACACAAAGCTCAAGTTTCAATAATTTTTACGAGAATCAATGTAACTAAAAAAACACAAAGGTACATCATTATCAAAACTATTGCTTTCCTAAATCAAGAAGCACATTATTTAATCCATTAGTTTATAACGTAAATTTTCATAGATTAGTACACCTCTGTTTTGACTGCAACATATGACCCAATGTATGAGGTCAGGTATTTTTCACTCATGGTAGTGTGTCAGCACTCAAAAAGTTTTGGATTTGGGAGCATTTCAGATTCAGATGGTCAACTTTATCCATTTGGCTAGTCTCTCTTGCTGATAGATTAAAAATCAGAAATAATTAAAAATTAGGTATGTCATAATATTTTAGAGTGATTTCTATTTCAAAACATTAAATTATAATTTCCTTTCAGTCAAGAGAGAAAAATGTTGGAGAAAAAAGTCCAGGACATACTATAAGGGAGATAATTAAGGATCTAGGGGAGGAAGTAGCAAAAGCTGCTTTTTAAAAACAGGAATAAGCAAATGTACAGAAGATAATAGATAAAACGGATTGATTTGTTTGGGTTTGTGTTGGTTCAAACTCTTCACATACCAGATAACAATTTAAAGTTACCATTCTCCTTCATAGGCAAGGACTGCTAAGAAAAAATATTTTCAAAAGGCATTAAAAAAAAGGTTTGAGGTAGCTTGAAAATACATACAATACAAAAAAACAAAATAAAATCTGAAGAGATAAAGGGAAAATAACAGATTTGACAATGATAGAAATGTTATTTCTTACTTAAATGGATTAAATGCTGTAAGGATACTGAATTTTAAAATGAGATATATTTAAACAGATTCTCTTTAACATCAAATTTAACAATCAATATTACAAAATAATATGAAAAATGCTATAAGAAATGTTAACTATTGTCATCATTTTTTTTCATTTCCAGGACTTCAAGACTGAAAATAATATAATATAAAAGATAGATAATTTTATAGTTCTTTGGAAAATACTAATTTACCTGTGGACATCACTATTTTAGATGGAGCAGCACTGACATTCCTATCCCGTGAAATTCTTGCCAGTGTTCTTAGAGAAGTTGTAGATGTAGAACACAACACAGGTATAGTTTTTTCCTGTTAAACAAAAAGAACGTAAGTATACATTACTCTTTAAAAATTGCTTGATAAGAAGGTAAGGAAATTATAGGCACTGTTGGTTCACAAAATTATCAGTTATCAGAAACGCTCAAGGTTGGAAACCACTGTATCATTGATAGTAAACCTCTTAGAGATGAGTGCCCAAGCTATAACCCAAAACCCACTTATTTATCGCAAAGTGCCAACGTTGCAATTAAACCTGAATACTGAGGTTTTAGTTTAGAAAAAACCTTATTTTTCTTTTAAGACAAAAGATGTTAATGTATAACACTCATGCCATAGGTTCACTATATGTATTATGAACTCCAAGTACTTTTGAGCCATCCAAATAGGGGACAAAGAGACCAAGAGGCTAAGAATTCCTGCCCTATCCCTTGCTCCAACTGATCACATCTTAGTCAAATCATGTATTAAGTGTCAAATGTCTCCTGAGCACTGTTAAATATCACCATGATGTTTCCTTTTATTTCACATCAACTTTTTGGATTTTCTTGCAACTTCTTTCAAACACTACTCTTTAATATTAGAAAAGGGACTCTTGTGCCTGGAAAAGGTCACAGTAGAGGACACTTAAAGGCAGGGACAAAGGAATAAAAAATAGGACAGCATTCAAAAGTGTTGGAATTTGTGTGAATTAATGATTATCATTTAGGTTTATAGTATTCTAGTAAATCATGTTATTTTTACATATTGAATTATAATTAGTCCTTTATCTTACTCTCATTATTTTAAAATCTGAATCCCTTGACTTGAGATATATTAAGACAGTATGTTTACATCAACATTGTAAATTGAGGGCCGGGGATTTAGCTCAGTGGTTTCGCTGCCTGCTACGCAAGCGCAAGGACCCGAGTTCGATCCCCGGTACCAAAAAAAAATCAAAAAACATTGTAAATTGAATAAAGGTACACTTATTTAGAAATTGCAGTTCTGTACTTCTAAAATCCTTAAGGGTATTAAGAAAATGACAGTTCCCAAAGCAAAGAGATTACTACAAATAATTTTTACTAGTTCAGACTTTCTGAATATCTAAACTATGAACATGGCCAGTACTGAGACATGAATATAGGTAAATGTATGAGAATCTTCATCTTTTCATGGTGAAATAATGAAGCTAAAGAGGATGAAATTGAACCAAAATGCTGTCTTTGAAATAAAAACTATAGTTTATTATCAAAAACAAGACTACACTACCTATCCTTTCCCTCTAAGTTTACTTTTATTCTTTTTTTTTTTTTTTTGGTACTGGGGATCGAACTCGAGACCTTGTGCTTGTAAGGCAGGCACTGGAACCAATGAGCTAAATCCCGGCCCTCACTTTCATTCTTGAAATGTACAATTTTGGGTTGACAATTTTTTCTGTCTTTTAGCACCTTAGAGATGTTCTACTCTCTTTTGGCATCCATGCTTCTGAACAAGGAAACTCAGTTGATAATCAAATTCATGTTTCTCTGTACATATTTTTTCATTTTTACATTGTTGCCTTTTAAGATTTGTTCTTTATCTCTGGTTTTCAACCGTTTGGTATGCCTTGGCTTAGACTTCAGTTTGTTCTTGGTTGTATATTCCGTCTGTACATATGTCTATCATTCATGAAACTCAGAAATCGAGATATTATTTGTTCAATACATTTTCTGCCCAATCTATCTTTTTCTTTTAGGACTTCAATTACATGTGTTAAACTTTTGATATTACCTAAATTTTAAAATCCTAAAAGATCTCTGGAGCTGTTTTGTTTCTCAATCTTTTAATTTTATCTCAGTTCTTCACATCAGAAAATTTCTATTTTATCTTCCAGTTCCCTTGCTGTTTCTTTTGTCATCTCCAGTCAATTCCTGTTACTTCTATACAGTGATTTTCAATACCTGAATTTTCATTTGGTTCATTTCTAACCTTTATGTTTCTCTGCTAAGATAGCCTATCCTTTTTTTTATTTTTTATTTTTTTGGTACAGGGGATCGAACTCGGGTCCTTGCACTTACGCAGCAGGCGGCAAAACCACTGAGCTAAATCCCCAGCCCAGCCTATCCTTTTAATCTCTGAAATTATGGGGGGGGGGGCTTTTAACTTCATCAAGGACAAATTTCTTTTTTTGCAGTACCAGGAATCGAACTCAGGACCTTGCGCTTGCGAGGCAGGTGCAGTACCACTGAACAAAGTCCCCGGCTCCCAAGGACAATTTTAATAGCCATTATAAAATTTTTGTTTGCTAGTTCCAACATCAAGGTCACAAATGTGTTCATTTTACTGTGTCTTTTAGGCAATTATGGATTGTATCTTAGACATTATGAATGTTAATTTATGCAGATTATGGATTCTATTTTTTCCTCATGGGTGTTATGTCCTATATTTTAGCAGAAAATTATCTTTGTTGGAGAAACTTTAAACTCTGATCTTGGGCATAACTTCAGCCTCAGTGCAAACTTTTACTTTAGCTAAGCTGGCCTCTGTGCTATCCACACATTTGGATCAATGGTCTGTCAGAAGTGTTGGTAGACAGTTTGGGGGTCTTCTTTCTGGCTCTTTCCCTTCTATGATCCCTCAAATATCTTTAGGAGCCACAGTTTTCCTGGATTCTGTTTTCTGTTTTCCTCATGCCAGACAAACTCTAGCTTTCCTAGCAACACCACTGTCACTAACATGTTACACAGTGCACCTAACCGATGCTAAAAACAAAAATGGAAACTCACTTTGCATAAAAAACCTTCCTTAGGGTGTACTTTGCCTGCCAACAGAATCTATCTGCTTCCATTCATTCTCCAGTGTATCTTCAATTAATTGCTTTTTTTCCTATTACTTCCAGATTTTAGACATGTCTTCTTTGGGGGAATCAGGTAAAATGTTAAGTCAATGTCTCAGTGACTAAGACAGATTTATATCTAAATGTCCCCCCAAAGCCTTATGTGCTCATGGCGCGGGGGCTGGGAGGTGAGTGCATAATGGGAGCATGATACTCACTAGTGGATTAGTCTACTGATGAGTTTATAACTAAATATGATGTTGGGAGGTGAAGAGGTGGGTCATTGTGGGCATGACCTGGAAGGATCTATCTCCCTCCCTCTTCCCTTGATTTCTCTCTTTCTCTGCTTCCCACTGCCATGCCATGAACTAATTCTCCTCTGCCATGTCCCTCTGCAGTGGTGCCCTGCCTTGGAGCTAGTCAACTCTGGAGTGAAATCTCTATCAACTGTGAGCCAAAATAAACCTTTCCTCCTTTAATTTCTGTGTGGTGGGTATTGTTTCTCAGCAAGTAGAAAGTAAGAGTTTTTGGTACCAGAGTCTGGTTGTTGCTGTGATGCTACATGATCATGTGGTTCAGAAGCCTTTAGAACTGGCCTGCAGGAATTTAGAAAGTTTTGGAGACCTGGCTGGAGAAGCAGCCCTAGAATGCTGTGAGCTGAGCTTGATGGGAGAGTCTTGTCAGAGCTCAGAAAATTATAATTTTGACAGTAGTGGAGCCAGAAAAGACCAGGCTCAAGAGGTTTCAGTTGGGAAGGACTCCACTGGAAGATGGATCCCAGGCCGTGTGTGTTATGTTCTGGCAGAAAATGTACCTTTATTTTACTCGTGTCTAGTAAATTTGTGGAAGTCTGAGATTAAGGGTGGTGGACTAATTAACCTGGTGGAGGAAATTTTAAAGCAGCCAAACATTCAGGCTGTGGCTTTAGGTGCTGTTGGGACCTTTTATCCAGCTCTACATTGCAAACTAAGAGCAAATAGCCTAGTAGAATGATTTTAAAAGTTTTGAGTTTGGCTAGAAAGGAAGCCTGGGTAAAGCTGGGGCCTGCGAAGAGGAACTTGGTTACTGATAAGGTTACCATTAAAAGTACTTGTTTTTTTCAACTTTGGTGTTTGTGAATGGGATGAAGACGCAGTTCAGAAGAAAGGAATAGAGCTAAGTAATAGAGAAAATCCCTCCTCTCATACTGATGCACCAGGCTACAGCAACCATCTAGAAAACACTGAACATTATAAGAGAGTTTGTTGCCCATATGGGCTTAATTATAAAGCAGGAGGTATGTGACCACATAGAAGAAATCATGGCCTTCCATTTAAAGGAAACACGTAAGCAGGGTTGGTCACAAAATAAAATTACTGAAGCAAATGCAAAACAAGAGAAATTCTCACAAAATGCAGAGGAAAAGGGCAAATAAATTAAGAAGAGAGGAGAAGAAGATAGGTGTAGAGGGCTTGTCCAAGAAATATAATCTACATGTAATAGGAATACCAGAAACAGAGGACAAAGCAAATGAAGCTGAAACAATAATTAAGGAACTAATTGAAGAAAAGAGTTGAAGAATGAAGCAGGCCTGCAAATGAAGAAGGCTCACAGGGTACCTTTAAAATTTCATGAGAAGAAAGCAACACTTAGACATATCCTTATGACATTTTAAAATTCCAAGGATAAGGAAAAAATTTGCAAGTATTCTAGCAGAGCAGGTTACCTATAGAGGAGCAAAAGTCAGACCGACCTTCTCTTACAATTCTAAATGCCAAAAGACAATGAGACAATATCTATAGAGTTTTAACGGGAAAATAATTTTCAGTCAAGAATTACATACCCTGCCAAGTTAAGATTTGTGTATGAAGGCAACTGGGAGACTTTCTTAGATACCAAGGGGTTAGGAAAGTATATCGACCAAACACCTCTGAAAATGTTGCTGAATGATTTACTGCAGCCAACAGAAAAATTAAAAAGAGTAGGGAGATAACTATGAAAGATTTGATTGTTAAAACTAGTTAAGAAACATGATATCTAAAATTTTTGCATATAGGGTAATAAACCTAATGCAAAATAGATTTGTAAGCTAGATCTAAACTTTTCAGTTTATATACTTTTAAACTGTCAAAGTTCATGCCAAATATTCAATGTATTGGGTAAATAAATACCGTTTTATTTTTGCCATGTAATATTATAACAATACTTGTTGTTAAAGCCAAATCTATGTTAGATAAAAATGGTTTGTCACTGTGGGCAGGACAAGTACAGTAAAGACATTCTAAATGTTAATCTGACAAAATTAGAAAATGGTAGCTTTATTTCCTTTTAAAAAAATAACAAGTCTATAATGTTAATAATAATAATGTAAGGAGAAAATTTTCAAAGCACTGGTTGGAGAGGTGTGGATATGTTTGAAATACTGAATAGGGAAACCAGTAATTACTGCATCAAATGGTAGTTCATATAAGTCAATTTGTCACTGAGTTGTAGACAAAAATAGATTATATATATTCCAAGTTTCTGGAATTGAAAACAAGTGAAAAAATCAAGAGAAACTAGCAAAAGAAAAATACCATGGAAGCATTAAAATTTGCAGAAAAGATATATTGACAGAGATAGAAGTAAATTACAGACTGGTTAAATTCCTAATTAATAAGATCCAAGTTGACTAAAAAACAAAACAAAACTCTGATCTGAGATACTCATATTTGTAAAAAACAGAGGTTAAAGGAGTTTAAAGGTAATAGAAACCCTTGAGGTTTAGAAATGGAGAGTAACATTTTTATTAGGTAGAAATAAGGATGTTAAAAGAAATTTCATATTTAAGAAACTGGCATTCATATGTAAGATTTTTGTTCAAAATCTTGATGTGGGTGGTAGTTTTACTGTTGTAAATTGATATAGATACATGTATTTTAAAACACATTTAAAATTAGTGATTTTATGTACTTAAAATTCATTGAGTAATCCTTCAATTAGAGAGAATACAAGTAGAAAAAAAAGAGCCAAGTACTTTGGACCAGGACAATAGAAAAGACGGCCCCTGAGAACCAGCAGGATTCCAGCTGTGCAGGCTTAAAACTGCAAAGGTTAAAGACTGCTTTGAGAAGAGAGCCCCAGGGCACTAAGCTCCAGAATGGAAGCAGCCTAGGGAATGGGAATGGATTCCACAGAATTCAGTTCACGTGCTCAGTCATTCAGGGGCTTCTCCAACCAAGAGAAAGATGCAAAAGGATTCAGTTACTACTCCAGCTGGTAGCAGACTTTGGCATCGTCATCTGCATGGTGTTGGTTTTAGGCACACACAGAATGCAAGAGTTGAGGGTCAGAAAGGCTTCCACTCAGATTTCAGAAGGCCTGAGAGGCCAGGCACTGGCCCCCGAGAGAGGGCAGTTTCTAAAGCCCTGACAGTGAAGTTAGGGCAGTGGAGATCCCAGCACGTTAGAAAGCCAGGAATGCGGAATGTCTGTGGAAAGCCCCAAGGAGTGAGCAATGCTGTAAGGGGCAGGGCCACTCAAGTCCTTTGCAGTTCACACATCTAGCCACAGATTGTCCCAGGTGCTAGACACAAACTACAGGGTTTAATGTTTGCCTTGCTGGATGGATGAGGTCTTGCTTTGGTTCCATTCCTTTCTACTGTCCTATTTCTACCTTTGGAATGGGAATGTTTACCCTGTACATTTGTATGTTGGCAGAATTTAACTTTCTTTTCATTTTTACAGGGGCTCGAAGCTAAGAGTTTGCTTTAAATCTCAAAAGAGGCTTTGGGCTTGGACTTTTCAGCAATGCTGAAACTGTTAGGACTTTGGCAACTCTTAAAGATGGTCTAAATGCATTTTGCATAAAGAGATGGGCATGAGTCTTTGGGGGACGTCTAGATATAAACCGTAACACTCAAACTTACTAAACTCATCACACTGATTCCCTCCCATTAGTTTACTGAAGTATAGTTTATGTACAGTAAAATGCACTTCATATAGATTTTTTAAATACACTGAATTTCAGCCAAGTGCAGTGGCACGTGCCTTGTAATCCCAGCTCCTAGGGAAGCTGAGGCATGAAGACTAAGTTTCTGAAGGCCAGTGCGGGCAACTCAGTGAGACCATGTTTCCAAGTATAAAAGGGCAGGGAATGTAGTGCACTGATAGAGTTGCTTGTCTAGCATGCATGAGGCATTCAATCCCCAGTAAGGCATAATAGTTTCTGAAAGTATATAAATTTTAAACTAACTAGCAAGAACACAAATATACCCATATAGTGCATCCACAGTGGTTTTGAAGATTATAAAAAGTATCAAATTACCCAAGAAAAGAAATGTCAATTTCTCAATAGCTATGTGGGGCCTTTAAGAACGCTATATGATCTTAGTACATTCCTAAAGAGCCTAATCATAATGCTGACAAATTCCTAACTGTATGTCACAAATACAGCACTAGAGAGACCTATATACAAATTAGCAGGAGATACAACTAACCTTTTTTCCTGAGCTTTGACTTTTTTTCTTTGGTATATTTTTAAAAGTACTGCCCTTCTCAGGGGCTGGAGTAGGTCCAGGTGGTTTATTAATTCGAGCCGATTTCCTGATCTGTTGTGTTGGCAGTATTACAGCAGTTTCCTGTGGAGACTGCATTGAATGCTGGGTTGCGTCAAAAGGGGAAGATTCTATTTTTTTTGTATTCTTTGCAATAGGAACTGAGAAAAACACAACAAAAAATTAAAGTAAATGACATAATTAAGGCATTATCTTCTTATGACTCAAGAGAAGTTAATCTTTAAAATTCTCCCCAAAGGTTATTCCCTGAAAATCACTTAAAATAAAAGTACTATTTAAAATGAAGTTTTAGAATACTTTAAGATTTCGTATCATCAGGAAATAGTCTAATTCTCTAAAAAAAAAAAAAAAAAGGGTTTTGTAAGAGTAATCAGTAACTTTGATGTAGCCCAGTGAAAATTTCTGGCAAATTACCTTTTGGCTACTTTCTGTATTTTTTTTTCTTAGTGCAAAAAGAGTCTTTCCTTCAGAAAACACTACCCAATTACGCCGTTTATAGAAATCATCTTGTACATCAATATAGAAAAACAGCAAAGCAAACTACCTAGTACCTAGGGCTCTTTATTCATCTTTCAGAGGCCAGCTGATTCCATTTTTCTTTTTTTTTTCCAGCTTTAAGGAGGTATGATTTAAAAATAAAATTATAAGGCTAGAACACATTATATTGTTTCATGTATATACACCGTGCTGAAACTGTATTTAGTATTAAAACTACATCAAACAGAAAATGCATGTTTAAGTAAGGTTAAAGCGATATCAGCATTATAACTGTGTACTCACAGTGGTCACAAAGTAAGAACTTTTTAGTTTTGCTGGAGTTTTATTACTGGGAATTAAACTCTGGGCCTTCCCAATGAGCTACATTCTCAGCCTTTAATTTTTTTTTAAATTTTAAGACAGGGTCTTGCTAAATTGCTCAGGCTGGTCTTGAACTTGTGATCTTCCCATCTCAGCCTCCCAGAATGCTGGGATTACAGGCATGCACCACTGTGTAGAGCTATTATCTCCATTTTAAATATGAATAAAAAGAGGCTCAGCAAGATAAGTAACTAACCAAGTGTCACACCAGTCTAGAAATGGTAGAACCAGGATTCAAATTCAGAACTATCTTAGCCAAAAAGCCCATGTTCTTTGCTTAAACTGGGCATTATTTCTGATTTGAGATGGAAAATGAAAAGACTTGTTTTGCAGTACTAGCTATCAAACCCAAGACCATGCACATGCTAGGTAAGTACTCTTATCACTGAGCTATATCCTCAGCTTGAGATCTTTTAACCAAAACATTTTCTTCTATAAACTTAAAATACAGAAATAAATAATATGGTTAAGATTTTTTTCAGGTTCAAATATAAGAAAGATTACATGTAAACCACAAAGAAAAAAATTTAAAGTAGTGCTGAAAATAAATATCAACATACTCCTCTAATAATCTAGCATTTAGTCCCATCCAGCTCTAAGATATAAAAAATTTTAAAATTATATTTCAAAATAATTGAGGTTATAACTGAGTGAAAGCAAATGAATTTTCAATTCTCTTAGCTAAATATACCTTTAAGGGTAAAAAAAAAATGCACCAAATACTGGAGTACCACCTTCTGATAATTTTTCTTGACTATACATTTTCTAGTGGAATTTCTCTACTACAAGCATTTACAATCAGAATACAGTTTAAGTCTATTAATTACTAGAATAACAGAGTAAGAATATCCAGGTAGACAGGACCAAACCAATATAATTTATTACGCATGGAACAGAGCAAAACATATACTTGTAAAAATAGTCTCAATGACCACTGGCAATTAACATTTCCTTTTTTCCCCTTGAACCCAGGGCCTTTGCACTGAACTACATTCCCAGACCTTTTTTATTCTTTATTTAAGTTGCCCAGGCTGGGCTTGAACTTTGAGAGTCTCCTGTCTCACTGTCCCAGAGTGCTGGGATTATAGGCTTGTACCACCATGCCCAGCTTAATGTTTCCAATTTTTAAATTAAAATATCCTAAGACTTATATACTAAAATATTAGCAAAGATTATCTCCAGAAGATAGGGATACAAGTAATTTTTAAATTTCCCTCTTATTACTTAGCCTCATTTTCCAAATGCTGTACAATAAATACCAATGTTGTCATTAAAAATACAAAATGCCCAATAAAGATAAACTTAGCCACATCTTTGAATAAAAATACAGCCATCCATTCTAAATATTTAGATGTCTCTAATGAAAACAAATATTCCAACACAAGCATAATACCCTATTTAGATAAAAAGCCATACAATTTTTAGAGTAGCACACAGTTGGCTCTTTGCAATAGGTTCCAAAATCATGGATTCAACCAAGTAAGGTTTAAAAATACTTAAAATTCCATTTCTACTGAACATGTACAGACTTTTTTCCTGTCATTTTCCTTAAAGAATACAGCATACCAACTATTAACATAGCAAATACAGTGCAACAGGTATTACAAGTAATCTAGAGGCTATTTAAAATGTACCTAGTGCTGTGCACATGCAAATATCACAGCATTTTATATAAGGGATTTTAAGCATCCTTGGATTTTAGGGATCTCTGGGGGGTCCTGGAACCAACTGAGGATAGTGAAGTACCACTCATCAATTCACTAAAAATAACATCAGAAATAATCATGCAGGCTCACTGCATGCCAGCAGTGCTCTTCAGAAACCATAAAAATAAAACACAATCTGCAGCTCAGACTCCAGCAAAATCAGAATTAGAGTGGATCACCTCAACACCACAGCCAGAAACTGTTCAGAGAAGCTGACTCAGAAAAACATAAAGGAAAAGTCATCTGCATTGTCTGAGTGGTAGATTGTCCTTGTCAGACAGCTCCCCCCCTCAGACCTCAATCCTGCCTCCCATAGATATCTACTTATCAATCTTCCTTGTATCACCACTTAAAGACTTCTCCAAGATATTGTATTTTGACTCTATCTCCTACTTTCCTTCTGTGTACAAAACAAGTATAAAAGACCCCTTCCTCTCCACTCCTTTCATTTTCACAGGTTTGTTTTACAAACTGACTGCCACAAGGAAAAAGAATGAAGTTACAAAGGAAAATAAGGTCTCTAAGTTTTAGTGGTATCTGTCCCAGTTTTTATGGAAAATGGATCTGCCTCTTCATATTTTAAGCCTTATTTGACCTTACACCAACTTCCCAGTTATGATCTGAGGGCTTACTTCAGTTCTGTACTCATCTACCAACCACATCATAGGCGTGCAATAGCATGAAGAAGCCCGCCCTGTTGCCTTAGCTCCTCCATCATTCTGGAGATTGGTAATGACCCATGCAGATTTCCCTTCCAACACCAAGAACCAGTTTCACAGCATTAAAAATATCTTAAACACATAAGAAAAGGTAACTCCTACATAAAAATGATTCATTCAGAAAAATATTTCATTTAAAACAGCTTGCTTTTGATGCTCTGACCAAGCATTCTCATTTGGGAGATGCTATTATGTCTTTTCCAGTAGATTTTTAAAAATTTTATCTGGACAACTAAACCAAAACCAAATATATTTAAAGGACTAATAGCTTTGATTCATTCTTATTTCAAAACTGGGCTTTGAGATCTAAGATAAACAGATTAAAGGAAGAAGAAATTCTTCATATACCTTATAAAAATACCTTAAATGCACAGAACATTCCATCTTAAAGCTGAAAACTTGAAAAAAAGTTGTTGGGAAAAATTTCTCAAACATAACTGAAAAGTCAAAGGATAGCTCTGTAATAAACAAAATATGAAAGCCCAAGTAAAGCAGTTTCTCTACCTGCATAGCTAAGCAACAGTGTGTCTTTGTTTGTTGGCATATATGCTAAATTAAAACAAGAAAATCCAACTTAGTCAAATTTACATGGCTTTCCTACTGTTTCAAAATTTTACCTTATAAGTATTCAGCCTAGAAAAGAAATCATAAAAAGGTAAGAAGCAGCTAGAAATCACAATTAGAATTTAGAAGGGCTTTACGAGTTTTGCTTTTAAAATATAACTGTTTTCTACTTGGGGACTACAAAAGCTCTGTGAACTACTCCTTTCAGCCTCACTGTGGGGCGGGGAGGAGGAGGAGGGTATTTCCAATGAGAACTATTTTATTTCACAACTGCCACTCATGTATACTTGGCATTATTAAGGAAGATTATAATCTCCATAATTTTTAATATTTCCAGAAGAAATAAAAAAGGAAAGCAATTTCAGTTGTTTTAGGTCGTCATAATTCATTTAACAATACGAGTTTTTAAAAGCCATTTGATTTTTACACTACAATATATTTTTTATTGCTGAACAATTTCTATAGAATGAATTCCACTATGTTGTTTAAAAAATTACAGCAATAGCTGCTACAATTAACACAAAAATACATTAAATGTATTGGTATAATATTTAATTAGTAAAATGTTATTCCCATTTTTGTACAAAATATTTTAATAAGTCCAATCTAATACCAATGAAAAATAATTTATTGTCATATTCTTAAAAGTTACAAAAATTTGACAACTTTCATTACAAAGTGGTGATTTAAATAACCAAATCTGACTTACAACAGGGTTGTTCCTTTTTTTAAAAAGGAAAAAACATTTCTTATGGTGGAATTTACCAAAGATTGATTTTTTCCTTTACTATAAAACAAATTTTAGAAGTGAATGTTTAAACAACAGTGTCAATAATTTCAGTAAATAATATTTAGGAAAAATACAAGATTTTCTGAGGTAACAGAAATTACTGGGCTATTCAAAATACAAAAGCTAACAAAGCAGACAATGAATTTCTTTAACCACACCTCAATTACAATATAAAAAACTTTTGCTATAATTCCTACCTTTATAAATATCCTAGAGAAAAATGTTGCTGCTGTATTTACCATTAAGTTGATTTGAGTTCCAGTTGATAGCCTTGCTCCTTACCAGGAATAAAACTGCAAATCTGGAGAAAGCCAGTCAACAACAAAGCCCATGTTGCCCTAGCAAGCCTGAATTTCTAGCAAATGGGGATGAAGCTATTTGCATTTGTTGGTTTAAGGGGGGAGGTGTAGGAGGAGGGGACTAAAGGGACTGCTAAAGTAATTCCCATATTGTCTGTGGCCTGCAGAGACAGTGATCATCAGTCACCTGCTCAAGCTTCCTTCACTCCCGCCTTAGACAAGGACCAAAGGTTACCTTGGGTCAGAGAATCTGGAAAGAATGCCAAAATCTAACTGCCAACCCATTGCATCTATAGAAAAACTTATCCCTGCTGGGTCACATGTCCTAAAAACCAAGACAATTTAATAGTCTCAAGAGAACTTGTTAAAATATATCATAGAACTGAACCAGGCTTTACTTGAAATTATTGTAGTACAGTATATAGCTGAAATCCTTAAAGCAAAGAGAGGACTTTTTTTTTTAAAAGATACTCCTTTGCATCATAATAGCCATCTCCTCACAGAAGCAAAATATGTTTCAAGCTGTTCATATGAAAAAAGAAAATAACAGTTATTTTAAATTTTAGAGGTTTTGCATGAAATATTTGGGTGGATAGCATTTCTAGCCATTTCACTTATGCCAAATATGCAGAGCACTGAATATACTAAAATATATTAATCCGTATTTTATTATAAACTACATTAAGGACAAAAATCTAAATGAATACTTGAGTATTTAGAAGCCTTCTAGAAGGACTAACACATCTCTAAGTTTTACAGCCTTGGTTATATGTACCTCTGCCACTTCTGACCCACTGTAACACAGAAATGAAAGTGCCGCTTTATGTAGTTTTTTGCCAAACAGATACATTCCTACACAAATAAAAAAACTCGTAAAGATATGCCCACAAAATTTTAATTTTAGAATTCAGAAAGGTAAAGCACAAGTTACAGAAACCACACACTCCTTCTGTGTCTGAATAACAAGGAAAAAGAAGCCATAATTTCTAATTTTATGGGGGTAAAAACGAGAAAGGGGTAGGGGCTGGGAGTACACTATCTTATTTGCTCAATGAAAATGCTGAAATACTTCTCAAAAGACAAACATTGAAAATCAATTAAGAAGGAAAATGTTGTATGTAAGGAGTTGTTCATAATAAGTCTATTATACATAAAATGACCAGTTACATTTTTAGAAGATCCAAAGTTTAGATTTTAGAACCCACTCCCTAAAAATTAAACTAAAGCACAAATACACCTGCACACAAATAAACCAGTATTCAAAGAAGCTAATATGCCAAGAATAATTATGTTTAAGATCTATTAAATTTTTTTTCTTTAATCTTAAGAAGAAAATTTCTATTTGTAAAATTATGTCTGAATTGGCAACAAAGAAAATCTAATTTACCAGATCTAACAAATATTCAGTATCAGAAATGTTTCTGCAAAGCTGTGAATGAAATGCTACCACTGCATTTCATTTCTGAATTAAAGCTGTTTCCATCAGAGGAAAGCAGGGGGAGAGGACCCTAGTAAACTGAAGGGTTGGTTATATCAAGAAAAGAATTAAGACAGTCTCTAAATGCTTACAATGCCACTGGACAGGAATGCTTGGCAATACCTTCCTGATTTTAGGTTTTCCCCTCCTCCAAGCTCCTTCTGGACCACAGGAATTCCTAGATACCCTTGGGATCCTGCAACTTTATACTCAAAGCATCTGGAAGTTTGCTGCCTGGTCTCCTTCCTTGTCTATAAGGCCACATTGTTAAAAGAATTACACTACAAAAGGACACTCCATACAATGTAAGTCATTCATTTACAGTCAATGCTGCATAAACCTGAAGCTACACTTAAAATGAATTCATTCATGATTTAGAAATTATATGTTTAAATTTTAATTTATACATTGAAAGTATTCAAGTACCTTTAAAGCAAGGTAGTATGGCTTACAATGTAACAATTTTTTTAAAACCTTGAATATCCCATAATCTTAGAAAAAATTAATATTGGGAACATTTAAAAAAGAATGTCTCTGAATCCCCCAATTTTACAAAAAACTAAAAATATTTATTATTTTCATAAATAAAATATGCATTTGGTCATAAGCTTGCCCCCAAAAAGAAAGGAAAATGAAAAAACAATTCAGTTTTAAATCTTACATAGCTTTCAAAGTAAGAGTAGTTCCAGATATGATTCTAAGTTGCTGGATTATCACTGTTGAATATTTTCTCTTTAAAATCCTTCCTCTCCTATTGTTGGGGAAATCAAGCTAGTGACTATCCTACAATTAAGAATACTTTTTGTTGTTTACTCAAAACTTTGATCACTGCCTCCTGTCAACCAAATATAAAGCGCACCGCCCCACACATCTATATTCCTACCTATAATAAAAAAAAATTTCCTTGAGTGAACATGATGACTCTTAAACCTGCTTTCTTAACGAGGAGCTACCATTTTTTTAGGCTCCATATCTGCACGGGCAGCTATCCAATGGAGGATAGCAACTAGATGTACCAAAGTTACCCTGAATCAATTAAGATTAAGTTTAGCTAATAGTAAGTGAAAAATCTAAAAGAACAGTTGTTTAAATAACACAGTTCACTTCTTTCAAATAAGAATCTGGAAACAGACAATGCAGGTTAATATGAAAGTTCTGCTGCACAACATCCTCAGGGGCTCCTGCTCTTTCTTTTTGCTCTCCACTCCACAGCGCATAGGATACAGTATAGTCCCAATCTCATGGTCCAAGATGGAACTCCAATAAAACAAAAACACTCCTAGCAGCAGGACAGAAGCAGGAAGAAAACACACTCCTCTCTCTATAATACACTTCCTGGAAGTAAAACACACTATCTATATTTAGTCTCATAGATATACAATACTGCTGCCAAGCTGGGAAAGTAGTCATTACGATACACAGCCAAATTGTGCCACTAAGAAAAAAGGGGGAATAGATACCGGAGAACCAAACTCACCATGTCCCAAACTGGTAAAAGAGGTACCTAATTTAAAAAAGAAATCGGAGTATATAGTATTATAGTATAGTAGAATGCATTAATATTCCAAACTACAGATTTTAATAGCAGCTTTGAGAATATAGCTATGTAAGCTCTTTCCTACCCTGTCTTCCTCTACACACTTTACTCATTTTTCTACATCATGCTTATTTCTTGTATAAACACATTTACTGAGATAAATTTTAATCATATTTACATTCGATTACATGAATAAATTCATAAAAACTTAGACCAATGACTGGGTTCTGTATGTAGATCTCACTTAAATAACTGCAGTGATTCCATCACAGAAGAACATGGTAGACACACGCCTTAGTCTTTGGAAGTTACCAAGGAGCTTCAATACTTTCATGACTTTTCTCTGAAAGAAAAGTATCTCGATCCAGTGATGCAAGCCTTTTAGAGCTCTCAACGATACAAAGAGCCTGCTGGGGCACACATGTCATAGGTTTGCCACCACTTATCTAGATAATCACAGTAAAGTGTTTAATCCAGGAAACAGTGTTAACAACTGATAAATACTGCCATAACTAAAATAACACAGAAATCTACAATGGCTTCCAAAGAGTCAAAAATTTTCACATACATGTAGATTTTACTTAAGATTAACAAAGTATTAATTTAATTTGAAAATAGAACCAAATTCATGTCAAATTATGTTTTTAACAGTTATACCCAATCTTTAAAAAATTATCCTAGAGATATAAACAATGGAATACCATGTGTAAATTTTCTTTTTTCTTTTCTTTTTGGGTACTAGAGATCAAACCCAGGGCTTTACATATGCTAAGCATGTATTCTACCATTGATCTATATCCCTGATGCCCTGAGTAATATTTAATTGAATAGCAATTATAAAGGTAGCTGCCCACCACCCTGCCCAGTGCTTAAAGCCACCAAGCCTTCCTTGGTACAAATGCAACTTTTAGCTTTGTCTATATTCTCCAAGGTGGACTGGAGCTTACATATGATGTTGAGGCAGCCTTCAAAAATTCTAATCAGTCTTCCTTTACTTACCTCTGGTTCTACAGGACAGTGCTCTCACTGTTCTGCCTGACCCTCTAGTTGGGCATGAAATCTTAGTATCATCAAAGCTAACCGTAATGCCACCAAAAGTAGTTAAATCCAAATTCATTAAAGTAAAAAAACATGTAGTTACTTATTAGCTTACCCTTATTTCCTGGTGGGTGTAATACATCTCCTGTCAGGCAACACCACCCAACTGGGAAAATTTCTCTAGAATCATACTTGCACCAATAATCAAATACTCCACTCCAGCCATCAAACGTGATGTAAACTTCATCTCCTTTAACACCTCCAATTGTTGCTGGGCAGATGAAATATGGGTTCTTTCTGTCAGTAGCTTCCAGTTTCATCCCCACTTTAAAATTATTTAGGGGTGGCTTTGGTGGTTCCTACCAAAATATTTAAAAAATTTTTCAATGTTAAGATGTATTAAGAACCATTTGCTCAAGTGTATTCTCTTACAACATTTAGCAATCATAAATAACCCTTTGTTTTCATTTTGTCAATTAATAAAGGAAGAAAAGAGTTCTCACAGATCTGAAAATCTGCTCTCCAAAATCTCATTTTTATTCTAGAGTACAGCCAAGGACTTGGAAGGAAACAAAACCAGCCTGATCCATCCATCCATTCAAAATATATGATTTATCTACTATGTAACAAGAATTTAAGATTCACTAGTAGACAAAAATATCAACGATTCCTGCTCTGGTGGAGTGTACATTCTAGCAGTGTTGGTAGAAGAGGTTGGAGACAGGAGAGAACAATGGACAAGAAAGTTTAAGAGAAAGTAGATAACGCTACTGAATATGCAAATTGTAGGAGTGCACTGAATATGGCTAAGTACAAAGGGAAGCAACAACAGCAGCTAATATCCTAAAATAAACTCAAAGTATAAAATGCAGACATAAAAACATGAAAGTCACATAATATGGATGATAGCCAATACTCAGAAATTGATATTAAAATAGCATTCCTAGCTGGGCATGATAGCACATGCCTGTAACCCCATCACTCTGAGAGAGCAGGATGATCAAAGTTCAACCCAGCCTGGGCAACTCAGTGACTTAGTGAGAATGTCTCAAAATAAAAAATAAAAAGGGCTGAGGATGTAGCTAAGTGTGAAGGCCCTGGGTTCAATCCCAGTACTGCAACCCCCTCCCTGAGCATTCCTTAGTTACAATGCTGACAGGATTCTTAGAAAATCCAACTGCTATGTCAAGAAGCAACATCTTTTCTTTCAATCAGCTTTTCATGCAAGTAAATGGGCACCATCACAGTAACCCAGTCACCCAAGCCAGAAGCCTAGACATAGTCCTGGACATAGTTCTTAGCCCTACTGAACGTTGGAATCACCTGGGGCCACACCACCAGAAATGTTAATTGAATTGATAAAGGGTGGGGCCCAGGAATCAGCATGTTTTAATTCCCCAAGTGATTCTAATGTGTACTCAAGATTGAGGACTGCCCTAGATTCATACCTTCCACTTACCCACAATTCAGTCAAAACCCATAACCTGCCAATGACCCTCCTCTCTAAAATAATATCAAATATTAACCTTAAAATTTTATTATACACCAGGCACTATTTTAGTTTTATATATATTCATTTAGTTCTTATAAGAATGCTATGAGGTCAATGCAATTATTGTTCTCATTGTGCAAATGAAAAAACCGATACAGTACATACTTGCCTAAGAATATACTCCCAATTATCAGGGCTGGATTTTAAACCTAAGCAATCTTATCTGATGGCCACCTCCCTGAAAACCCTACCCCAACAACAGCATGGCCAACACCAACTCATCCACTTCAAAGCCCAGCTCTCCTGGCCCCCTTGAATGCTTCCCTACTAAACACTGCCCACTTCTAGGCCCCATCTCAACAGGGCTCCTTGTTTTCACTTATGAAACCACTGTTGAGGTGTCTACACTTCCATGAAATTGAGAGAGGTGTTAATTACATCTTATTCATGTTATCATTTTCAGCACCATACCCAATAGCAAGCATTTATTTAAAGGAAAAAAGCCAAGGAATCATCCAAGGACAGTAAGTAAGCTCCTAGCTTTTTTTTTTTGGTGGTACTTTGGATTGAACCCAGAGGCACTCTTTCACTGAAGTACATCTCTAGACCTCCCTTTTTAAAAAATTTATTTATTCATTTGTTTGTATTTATCTTGTGATACTGGGAGTTGAACTCAGGGCATTCTCACTGAGCTATATCTGAGCCTTTCTGTATTTTTTATTTTGAGAAAAGGTCTTGCTAAATTGTCCAGGTTTGGCTCAAACTTGTCATCCTCCTGCCTTAGCCTCCCAGAGTGCTGGGATTACAAGCATGTGCCATCACACTCGGCTCTTTTTAATTTGAGACAGGGTCAGATTTAGGTAATTGGCAAAATAGTTCCCTAGGCTGTCCACAAAAGTTAATGATATAAAATGCTTTTAAATGTTTTTAAGGAATTTGGCTTCTTAGTATCAATTCTTGAATGACTTCTGAAATACAATAATTTCCAAAAGATATAGCTAAAATAAGCAAGCGATTATTCTTTTACTGTGAGACAAAAATGGTTCTATTCTAGAAGGTAGCTAGTAAAGAATGCTCTTTTAACCTCTCTTCCTACCTACCTACCTATAATATGGTTCTGTGGTATCCCATTAACTCTAATGCCAGTCTCATCATTTATCTGTATTACTCCTCTGCCAGGAATATTCTTAATCTTGGTATCTCCATGGTTCCCTCTCTCTTTCTTCAGCTCTTCATTCAAATGGCACCTTCTCAGCAAGAACCTCCCAACCAACCTATCTAAAACGTCAACCACCCTGCTGTGCAAGCACAAGGACCAGAGTTCGATCCCCCGTACCAAAAAAATAAAAAAATAAAAATAAATAAAACGTCAACCTCTGATCTCCTAATCTTGTAGAACTACCAAATATAATACATGTTTTAATTATAATAGTTTATGAAACATTTCTCCAATTAGAAGGTAAGACCGATAGTAGCAGTTTTTATGTTTTGTTTATTGCTATATTCCGAGGGTCTACCTGTGACCAAAAACTCCTATACTTAACTTCTACCTTCTTACTTTTAATCCACTTCTTTGATCTTATCAAATATTCTAGTCCATTAACCTTCATGTATTCACTTACTAATATTTATAATCTACTATATGTGAGACATGACTGAAGGTTTTTTAGATATATTAACCAGAAAAACAGATAAAATCCCACTCTTATGGCACTTATATGCGTAAGAGGAGAAACATACAATAAACATAACTTAAAAAGCAGAACATATACAAATGCTAGAAATGATAGCTGTTATCCAGAGAGAGAAGAGAGAAAGGGGAGAGAGAGAGGGAGAGAGAAAGGGAGAGAGAAAGCCAAAGAAAGCAATGTGGGGGGAAAGGATGTACAATTTTTTTTTTTTTTTGTACCGGGGATCAAACTCTGGTCCTTGCACTTGCGCAGCAGGCGGCGAAACCACTGAGCTAAATTCCCGGCCCAGGATGAACAATTTTAAAGAAGGGAATTAGGTCACATGAAAGGTGACATGTGAGCAGAAACCTGAAGGATATGCGATCTGAAGAGAAACCAGAGTATAAAACCTGAAGGATATGATTACTAACCATGCAGATGTCAATAGAGAGGTGTTCTAAGCATTCTAAGCAGAGAAAATGCCCAGGGTAAAGGTCCTAAAGTAGGAGATACATGTCTGAAAAGTCTGAGGAACATCAAGGAAGCAAGCATAGCTACAATGTAGTATGTAAGTGGGAGAGCAGCAGAAATGAAGTCAAATTGTTAACAAGGAGTTATACCATGAACTATATTGCAGGCTACTGTAACGACTCTGGCTTTTACTCTGAGTAAAATAAGGACCCCCTATGGGCCGGGGATTTAGCTCAGTGGTTCCACTGCCTGCCTAGTAAACCTAAGGTCCCGAGTTCAATCCCTGGTACCAAAGAAAAAAAAAAAAAGACCCCCTGGAAGGTTATGAATAGAGGAATGATATACTATAATGACTTATATTTTAAAAGAAATACTCTGAGTGCTACATTGATTACTGAGGAAGGTATTACAGCAATCCCAGTAAGAGATAAAAACAGCTTGTACCAAGGTAATAGAGATGGCAAGAAGTGGACAAATTTGGTATACATTTTAAGGGTAGAGCCAATAGGATTTCCTTTGGACTTGATATAAGGGGAGAAAGAAATAATCATCAAAGTTTTTGGCCTGAGCAACGAGGATAGTTCCCACTCCCTGAGATGGGGAGATTGGAGATGGAATTTTAGATGTCCATTAGATATCCAAGTGGAGATGCTGAGCAGGTAGGTAGCTGGATACATAAATCTAAGTAAGTTAGGTCAATAGGTCTGGATTGAAAATACAGATCTGAAAGTCATCCGCACATAAACTGCATTGACAGCCAGGAAATTAGGTGAGATTATCACAGTATTAAAATTAGGGTTTCTCAGCCTTCGCACTACTGACATTTAGGGACAGAACATTTCTTTGTTGTGGGGGGACTGTTTTATGCATTGTAGATATTTAGTAGCACTCCTGATCTCTGTTCACTAAATGTCAGCAGCATTTCCCTACACAGTTGTAACCAAAAATATTCCCAAACACCACCAAATGTCCCTGGAACTGAGGCAGGCAGGGAAACCACTCCCTCTTCCCGCTGAGTACTACTGCTACAGAAAAGGACTGCTACAGTTCGGTTTGAAAATGTCCCCAAAGGGCTGGGGATTCAGCTCAGTGGTTTCACCGCCTGCTGCGCAAGTGCAAGAACCCGAGTTCAATCCCCGGTACCAAAAGAAAAAACAAAATGTCCCCAAAAAGGCTGATGTGCTCAGAGGTAGGGCTTTCGAAGGTGATTAGATATGGGGCACAAATCTCATGAGTTCACTGCTGAAGGTGCTATTAGAAGGTGGGGCTAATTGGAGGAAGCAAGTCAGTGGGGACCCCTCTCTCGCTGTCACTTCCTATTTATCACATAATCAAGAATCAGCTTTCCTCATAACTGACCTCTATTTAAGTGTATGATGTGGGCTAGGCACTATGAAATTCTGAGTTGTACTTGACTGTTGCCACTCCTTAGTCCTTGCAACTCTGCCCCACTAGGTTCAGTGACAGTTTATTCTAGTTATCCACCTCCTTCTACTTTTAAGGCTATTCTGATTCCTTTACCCACCTTATAAAGGTGGGTAGGTATTTCTCCAGGTTCTAATCTTGATGCTCCTATCTTTTATGTATTTTTTGAACTAGCTCATTCATGCTTAAGGCTTCTATCACTACTATTTGTTCTAAAAACTTTCAAATCCACACGCCTAAGCCAAACTTAGTTTATAAGTTCCAAATCCTTTATTTCTGATAGCCTATAGACTTCCCTACTCAAAGTTCCCACAAGTACCTCAACATATCCAAATCCAAAGCTATATGCTCCCTTCATATGTATTCATCTTCCTGTACCCCCTTATCCTTTCAACCATTTAACAAACAGAAGCCCAGGAACTAAGATAGGCACTGAAAATACAGACATGCTAACTGTACAACTGGAACTCATATTCTAAGACACAAGAGAGTAAAATAATATAATCTAATAATACAAAGATGGATATATGCAAAAGATGCTACAGAAGTACTGTAGAAGAATGGATGGCAGGAATTAGGGGAGGTACCTTAAGGATTTAATGCCTGCTCATATGTTTAAAAAGTAGAGTTAGCCAGGGATTTCCAGTGTGAGTCAAAGCACAGCTCTAAAAAGGAACATGCTATCTATAGGACATTATAAGCAGTTTAGAACATAAAATCCAAAGTAGGGTGCAGCAGCTGCAAACCAGAGTACCTAAGAGGCTACATTAAGAAACTTACATTTCATCCTAAGTGTGACCAGAAACTTCAAAAGAGTTTTAAGCAATAGAACGAATATTAAGGTTTTTGTGTCACATACACATCTCTAGCAGTTGTGTGGAAGGGTAAAGATCAGGGGTAGTTAAAAGGCTAGCGTAACACTCCAGGCAAGAAGAAAGCCTACACAAGAGGCAGTGGTGTAAGATTAGAAAGAAGAGACAGAACAAAGCAACAATTAGGAAGCCAAGTGCGTGGACCTACCTAATTAATTGGCTATGCATAGGCCAGAGTCCAAGAGGAGTATAAGGATTTAAGAAGGTTCCTGGCCAAGTTTCAAATTTGGCTGGAAAGGGCACAGACAAATCAAAAAGAAGAAAAGAAAGACTGTGCAACAAAAAAGCAAGCAAAAGCTATGAGGAGGCAATTTACAGAAAAACAAAAGGTCATTAAACAAATTTCAAAAGCTCAATTTCACTGCTAATTGGTGCAGTGCAAATTAAAATAGAGGGCTATCATCCCCATCTCTGACTCTCTCTCAAAAATTCATAAAATTTTAAAAGATGGATAATATATTAGTGAAGGTTTGGGGATATAAACATATCTATATGCTCAACAGTGGAGCACAGCTTGGAACACCCTTTTGGAATGTCATTTCAGAGTTTTTTGTCTTTAGTTTTTCAGACAGGGTCTCAAGGCTGGCCTTGAAGTCACTATGTAGCCCAGGCTGACCTCAAACTGATGGTGATCCTTCTGGTTCAGCCTCCAAGTACTGAGTTACACATAAGTGTCACCATGCCTGGCTCAATTTAACAGTAATTATCAATACTTAAAACATACATCCCCTTGAACCAGCAATTCTACTTCTGAGAAAATAGCCGTTCATATTTATACACAAAACTTAATATAAGAACCCTCACATAGAACATTCAAAACTAACAAAAATTCAGACTACCTAATTATCCATCCTTAGGTTAAATTCTGATAATCCATACTAGAGAAAAATACAATATAACCCAAAATATATATGAATTAAAATGGAAAGATTTCTAAAACATGCATATATTAGGAGAAAAAAAGTAAATCGCAGAATGATATATATAATATATTCTTATTTATGTCTAAAAAATTAAAAGCCTGTATCTGTTTGTGAATGGAGAGAAAAAGGTCTAGAGCAGTGGCAGTGAACCTCTGGCATGTGTGCCACAGTGCGTTGTTTGTTATCACTGAAAGCTCTAAAAGGTTCGCCATCACTGGTCTAGAACAAATAAAACTTCACTTTAGAGAGAAGAGTGGAATGAAGGTATAGACAGAACAAAAGGAGCTGCATTTTTTACTCTAGCAAAGCATAAAGCTTGATCCTGCCCACGTATCCACAAGAATTACTTTTATAATTTAAAAACTGACAATGTGTATGACATGTGGCATGTGACTAGCTGATAGAGCAATCTGATAAGTAAAAGAGATCCAATGGCTTTTCTAAAGCCACAGCCCAAGGTAAGAGGTTTTAATAAAGACTACTGCCAGCCAAGAGTGGTAGTGCATGCCTGTGATCCTAGCTCCTAGGGAGGCTGAGGCAGGAGGATCCCAAGTTGTAGGACAGCCTGGGCAACTTAGGGGCCCTGTATCAAAATAAAAAATAAAAAGGGCTGAAAATGTAACTCAGTGTTTCCCGGGTTCAATCCCCGATACCACACATATACACTCATGCAAAAAAACTACTGCTAATTTAGCTAGTTCATACTGGTCAAAAGACTTGCATTTGCTGATCTACCTTGCTGGCTGGGGAAGCCCACTTTCTGTATTCATGCTGCTCAAAGGTGCACTCAGATAATTTTTCTTCACAATGCAGTTGTATTAATTGATGTCTTATATCCTTATGTCTTTCATCTTCTTAAAAAGCTTTATAAAACTATAATCAGTTTTTACATTCCCAGTATGAATAGTTGTAGTAAAATTTAAGTACTATATTAAAAAGCCATTTGGAGAGTGAGAAAGAAATATTAGGAATCATAATTTAACTAAAACTTAGCTTTAATTCACTATTTCTTCACACACTCTTTTCAGTATTTTCTCAAGAACATGAACTACTTTTGGAGTTTTCTCTCTCATTTTTATAATATAACAAGTATTTACTTTTGACAATTCTTTCTCATGACTACTTTTAACTTTTACTTCTGAAACCAAGTCTCTTCGAGTAACTTTCAGGTAGTTTTTTGGCTTATCATCATTTTCTCCAATATGAAGAGAATGACTAATACAGCATGGTAAAGAGAGGCTTCAGTTCTACAGGTAAATTAAAAAAGAGCAATGAATATCTGCTGCCACTAGAGCACCCCTTACATATCTAAAGTCAAGAAAGAGGCACTCTGAGAGACTGAAGCAGGAAGACAGAGGTCAAGCCCAGCCTGGGTAACTTAGCAAGCCTGTTTCAAAATATAAATGAATGAATGAGGGTTAAGATGTAGCTTAGCATGAAGGCCCTGGGTTCAATTCCCAGTACAAGAAGAGGAGGAGGGGGAAGGGAGAAAGAGTGGGAGGAGAAGGAGTAAAAGAAAGAAAAACAACAAAAAAGAGGGTGCTAATTTGGCCAGTAAGTGATTATAATTGAATCATTTTTATGACCTGGTGTTTTGAGCAGAATTGTGTCATCCCCAAAATCTTTATGTTGAAGCCCTAACCCCCAGAGTACCTTAGAATGTGACTATATTTGGAAATAGGGTCTTTAAAGGGGTAATTAATTTAAAATGAGGTCATAAGGGTGGGTCCTAATCCACTATGACTAAATGTCCTTGTAAGAAGAGAAAAGTAGGACACAGAAACAGATCACATGAAAATACAGGGAAAAGAGCACATCTACAAGCCAAGGAATGAGGGAAGAAACTAACCCTGCCCACACCTTGATTTCCAACTTCTAGCCTCCAGAGCTATGAGAAAATAAATTTTTGTTGCCTAAGCTACTATTATGAATTTTGCCCGCTCAAAATTAATGTTGATGCAACTAATCAACAATGTGACTGTATCTGGAGATAAGTCCTTAAACCAGTATGACCAGAGTCATAACAACAGGAAGAGACCCCAGGGATGTGCACAAATACAGAAGAGTCTATATGAGGAAGAAGGTGGACATCTGTAAGCCACAAAAAGAGATTTCACCAGAAACCAACGTTGAACCTTAATTGTAGACTTCTACTTTCCAGAGATGTGAGAAAATAAATTTTTGTTGTTTGAGCCACATAGTCTGTGGTACTTTGTTATGGTGGCCCCAGAAAACTAATAGATTTGCTGATCAAGTAATTTAAAAAGCATTTTTTTCCAGGCATAGTGGGACAGACCTGTAATCTCAGCACTCGGGAAGATGAGGCTGGAGGATTGCTGTGAGTTCAAGGGCAGCCTTGGCTCCATAGTGAGTTCAAGGCCAGCCTAGAATACATAGCAAGACTATCAATCAATCAATCAATTGCTAGCAATCTTGTTTATCCATGTCAAAGAAGACAAAGCATTTAAGCATTCCCATTAAAATAATAAAACCATGGCCCAGTAGATAGAGGCCTTTAGTAACATTTTTCTTACCTTCTTGAAGATTGTTGCAGGTGCCAGCTCAGATCCATTTAGTGTTCGGAAAAGGAACACTGGCCAAGATGATACATTCATCTGGTACCCTATTTTTATGAAAGAAGTTATGTATCATGAAAAAGCTTTTCTATGATTCTATAGTAAACGGGCATTTAAAAAGTAGGTTTCATTAACCACTATTTTCTGGAGAATTACTTTCTCATCTAAGGACTTGGGACATGGGCAGAAGTAGTAGATCTAGCCTCTTCTTGTTGATACTGGCCCCACTGTAATATGTGGCAACAATGCTATAGTGGGGGCTAAAAATTGATATTTAAGAGAAGCCACTAGCTAGGCTCACCGACAAACACATATATCTTGGGGAAAGGCCATAATACTAAGGGTGATCCAAGCCAGAGCCCAGGAAAGTTTCAATTCTACCACCAACAAGCATACAAGCATAAGCAAAGGTTGTAGAAGACTTCTAGCTTCCTTTTCCTCAGAGTACCTGACTTCCTTTCCTTTTCCTTTCTTTCAGAAAGACAATTTTCTGTCAAACTCAGCAAATGTATACATACAACAGTGTATTTCATTACATGTAAGTTTTGGGTCAAAAGAAAGACTGTATTTATTCTAGTTAATGATATACATGCTCAAGTATTTTCAGGAGGTGTACTACAGTCAATAACTTACTCTGAAATACATTAAAAAATAAGATAGGTTGATAAATCAATAGGAGAGCAAACAGATGGACAGATAAATGGTAATGGTAGAACCTATGTACAGTAGTAGTTATACAGGTGTTCACTATAAAATTCTTTCATCTTTTTTGTATGTTTGACATTTTTTCATAAAATGTTACAAAAAAAAAGACTGCTCTCACATTAGCAGTCACATACTAAACATGATCTTAGAATTTGTATCAGAAGTTGCCAAAATAAACACAAGAGCTGTCTTTTCTAGAGCTCTCACCAACTGGTATCACAGCATCCAGCATATGTAGCAGAGAGCAGAGGTCTACTAGTTTTACTGTTTTCTGGGGGCAATGTGTTTCACGCAATACCTGCATGCCTCAATGTCAGAACTGGAAAGTTGGCATGCACTTCTAACGGGTACATGCATTAAGATATGGAGGTAGCCAGGTGTGGTGGTGTAAGCCTGTAATCCCACCTACTTGGGAGGCTGAGACAGAAAGACTACAATTTGAAACCAGGCTAGGAAACTTAGTGAGACCCTATCTCAAGATAAAATTTTAAAAACAGGCTGGGGACACAGCTTAGTGGTAGAATGCTTTCCATATGTGAGGTACTTGGTTCAATTCCCAGTACCTCCCCAATCCCTCAAAAAGATAGGGAAGCATATGAGTCACTGGTAACAGACCTATCAATAGGACAAAACACACAAAAGAGTTAAGGCTGGAAGTCATGCTCTAATAATCCTATACTCAAACTTCCTTAATCTAACTAGGGAAACAATTTTTTCTAGGAAAAAAATGGGAGGAGGCTGATTTATTACTCTGTTATAATAAGGTAAATTACTGATATCTAATAAATTTGTTAACTGTTTATTAAGTATCTCCACCATTATCTGTAGACTACTGCATTAGAATGATTCGGTTCCTTATGCCTTTCTCTTAGCTCCCATCTTATCCATACAAAACACTGTATGATTTTTGGGGTTTTTTTTTTTTTTGGTAACGGGGATAGAACTTGGGACCTCGCGCTTACAAGGCAAGCGGCAGCACCACTGAGCTAAATCCCCAGCCCAACACTGTATGATTTAAAAAATATCATAAATAAATGTGAATGACTATGAAGAAAAGAAAGCAAAAAGCATACACGGTCTAAACCATCTTCTTGTAATAATATATCTCTGCTTAGTTTTAAAAAATATTTTAAACTGCCAGGTGTGGTAGCACATATCTGTAATCCCAGAAGTTGGGAGGGTGAAGCAGGAGGACAGATTTGAGTTCAAGGCCACCCTGTGCTACATAGTGAGTTCAAGGACAGCTTGAACTACATAGTGAGACCCTGTCTCAAAAAAACAAAATATTTTAAACTAACTTTTTTGTTGTTGTAAGGATTGAATCCAGGGCCTTGTACATGCTAAACACATGCTATATCACTGAACTGTGCCCCTTAGCCCTTAAATCAAATTAATTATAATTAACAATTAAAACAAGGACAGTATGAAAAGACAAAACTAAGAGGCAGTTATTTTCAATATCTTAAATTTTTACTTCTTGGTGAATTTTTATAACAGGAGACAAAGACATCGATTCTCTCATTGTGCTTTATAATAGTTTTTACTTTTAGTACATGAAGAAGAAAAAACCAGGCATGGTGGTATATGCCTGTAATCCCTTGGGGATCACTCAGGGAAGCTGAGGCGGGAAGATCCCAAGTTTGAGCCCTGCCTGGGCAACTTAGACTCTGCCTCAAAATAAAAACTGGAGGGCCAGGGATTTAGCTCAGTGGTTCCACCGCCTGCCTCGCAGGCACAAGGTCCCAAGTTCAATCCCCGGTACCAAAAGAACCCAAAATAAACAAAATAAAAAATGGAGCTGCGGATGTAGCTCAGTGTGAAGGCCCTGGGTTCAATCCCCAGTACCACAAAAAAAGAGAAGGAAGAAGAGGTAAACAACAGCTAAAAACCAACAACTATTGCTCAGAATGTAGAATGGGGACCAAATAAATTAAATCACTTATTTTCTATACAGTATCACAACATGCTTAGATTTTAAAAAGAAAAACTTTGCCTCAAAATAAGAGTCACACCCTTTTAAAATGTGGGCCAAATCTGAGTACTACATATATGTTCCACCTTAAACCCTTTGCTAAAAGTTCCATACTTTCCTCCTTTTCAGAGACCTAAAGGTAAGTTCTCCTAAAGGTGGTTAGGATTTGGAACTCTCTCTAAAGACCTAAGGGTACTGACTCCTACCCCTATAGCTCTGTTTCTTCTGACCGTAGGCGTAATGATATTTTCATCTTTGAAACTGGAGTCTGAATGTGGAATCATACCTTTCCTCTATGCTTATCCACCGACCAAAACTGTTAAATGGCTCACTAGAAAATATCAAGAGGGGATATAACTCATCAAATGCTACAAAATACTTCCCCAAAAAAGTCTCTGAATCTGCATGTGAAATCTAATAAAGCTGCTTTGGCACTTCAAATCTGAAGACTTAGCATAAGACTTGCCTTGAAATGGGACCCTTTAGCACACATTAACCACCTAAACATCTACTTGCAATAATGCCTAACAACTTTAAAAGACCATTTAAAACTATTTCTACTAAATATCACATTAGTAAGAATATGTTATTTTATAAACTGTTTATCCTTACCTAGTGGAGGCTGAAGTAAGTTTCCTTGCTTTTCACATGTTCCAACAGGCTGTATGTCTGAGGAATCAACAAGCCTCCAAAAATCATTACTACTGTCACTACCATCCAGCCGTAAATTTAATCTGGCCCCAGAAATTCCAATAACTGTGGCAATACACACTGAAGTAGCATTGCGAGGGTCATGGGCTTCTAATTTCATACCAACTTCGAAGTCATTAGCAGGAGGAATCTTAGACTATATATAAATAAAATTTTGTTAAAATACATCAACTATAAGAAAAAAAAGATGGTCAGTTATATTATCAGAATACCTTGGAAACATTTAAAATGTTAATAGTAAGAGTTACAATAGATGGTGAATGAGGTCAGAGCTGTACAGGTCAAGGAAAAGATCTCCAAATTTTCTCCTTAACTTGACATGCAGCATTAGAAACAGGACACCTAGCTACTATCACTCATCTGCTCACACCCAAGCAACCTACTACCACTTCTAAAATTCACCCTTAAGTGGCTTTCTAAAATAATAATCTGATTAGGCCATTTCCTTTGAAATAAGTGACCTAGCAGCTTAACATTGCCTATGATAAAAGTCCAACTCCTGAGTCATTTAAACATTCCCACACCTTTAACCTTATTCCCACTCTACTACCTCAATGCATCTTGTGCTCCAGCTACCCCATGCCATCTCTCACTACTCAGAGTCTTTCAAACCCATCTGCCTTGGCTTCAGATGTTCTCTCTGCTTGGACTATCCTTCTCTTCATTCCTACCATCTCAAATACCACCTCTTCTCTGAGTTTCCCCTGCCCCAGTACAGTTATCACACTTCTCATAATTATTTACTTACCTGTCTGTCTTTTCCTCTAGTAAGGGCTTAGTATACCCAACACAGAATACATTCTTAATGAATAAATGCAAACAGACCATCTGACTCCCAAGTTACACAACCACAACCCCAGTTTCTCCTCATACTGCCAGAACTTAAAAATCAGACCCCTTCAACAAGTAAATGGTTTACCTCATCTTACAGAATTTTGGCATACCTGTCTGAAGCACTCTGAGGGGGCACTTAGAGATCCAGTCTCTTTCAAATACATGTTCCAGTCAAAATCATCTGGAAAAAAAAACCCATATGTACATAAAACATATATACATTAACTTTCAGAATAAAGTGGGTTTTAGCTCCATACCTCTTTTTAAAAATACTCCCTAAAGAGCAGATTGAAACTTCTTGATCTCCATTCGATTACTAGCATGGAAATAAAAAACAAGCCTATTTCCTGAAATATAATGGCTCTGATATAAATACAATCCAGATCCCCTCAATGTACTAAGGACTAAAGCATAGTAATTCTAAAAATGTGGATAGAAACAAGCAAGTAATTTTTGTACAGTAACAGTACTCTATTTACCTGTCTCTAATATAAATTTATTCAAGAAATGTGTCTACACAATCTCATCCCATTAAAGTAAAAGTGTTCAGGGCCGGGGATTTAGCTCAGTGGTTTCGCTGCCTGCTGCACAAGCGCAAGGACCCGAGTTCAATCCCCGGTACCAAAAAAAAAAAAAAAGAAAAGAAAAAAGAAAAAAAAAAAGTAAAGCTGTTCAGATATGTGGTCTAAAAAAATTTTGCCCCTGGAATGTTTTCTGGAAAGAAAAACATCTAAGAACCAGAGTAATTGCTCAATGAACCATTAGATCTCCATCCAGAGTGACAAGAGGATGGGGGCAGGACGAAGCAGTAAACTCATCATTAATTCAGCCATCAATATGCATTATTTTAATGATCTACTCTTACTTCTTTTTTAATACTAGATGGGAAGATCAGAAAAATCATACTTTTCTTGGCTTTAACATTTCATGTGCAGACTGTGATGACACTGAAAACTTAATTCTCATCAACCACAAAGTTTTTCTATACTCGTTAAATTTCCTCCTTATAAAAAATATTAGGTTTGATAGTTCCCCTTCGTTGGGGAATCCGCATTACCAGCTTCATATATTCAGTAGTCTCTCTTACCCTTATTCTCCTCAATCCACAATGTCAGTTACCCATGACCAACTACAGTGCAAAATTAAGTGGAAAATTCCAGAAATAAACAGTTCGTAAGCTTTAAATTGCATGGGATCTCTGAGTAGCCTGATGAAGTCTCACAGTCTCACTCCACCCCACTCAGAGCACTAATCATTCCTTTACCCACGCTGTGTACACTACCTACTAGTCACTTTGTTGCCATCTCAGTTATGAGATCAACTGCTGAGGTATCAAAGTACCTGTATTCAAATAACTTATTTTACTTAATAATGGCCGTAAAGTGTGAGAGTAATGATGCTGGGAATTCAGATATCCAAAATAGAAGCCATAAAGTACTACTACTTTAAGTGAAAAGGTTAAAGTTCTCAACTTAGGAATGGAAAAAAAGCACACGTTAAGGTTGCTAAGATCTATGTAAGTTACAAGTATAGTTGTTAATCCTTACTGTGCCTAATTTATATATTAAGCTTTATCATAGATATGTAAAAGTATAAGAAAAACATATAGGATATAGTACTCTCCATGGTTTCATGCATCAACTGGAGGTCTTAGAATGAATGTATGCCAGATAAGGGGGAAATATTGTATTCTTCAAAGGATACTGTATTCTCCCCTTTTTCTGTCTGTCTCTCTTTCATACACACACACATACACACACACGAGTGTTGATAAATGTTTAATAACCAGCTTTATGAAAATACAACCAAAAAGCCTAACTGGTAGTGTGGCTTTCTGTAGTGTAAATACTACCACCATGGCTGACTGCGAGGAGCCAACGTGAAGTTTCCAACTACACAGTTAGGAAGTGATGTGCACAACAGATTCTCCCAAGTCAGTGTGAGCCAGGTGTAGCACACTACCATTACATATATGTACATTTGTATGTGTACGCATTATATATGGTATTGAGCATGTCATATATAACATTCAATACCTTACTTTTTAAACACTTAACCATAAACTTAAAAACATAGTGTTTAAGTCCACTTCCAGATGATGTGAGTGAGCATTACCAGAGTATTGAAAGTCATGTAGCAGTGTCAAGCATATGGACTTTGGAGTCAGAGTTGCCTGCATATGACTCTGAACAAGTCATTTCACTTTCATCTATAAAACAAGGAAAGTAATATATATGGTACTAGGTGTTTTGAGGATTAAATGAAGTAGCACATAAATAAGTCAGTTAATAAATGGTATATTATAAAACTAAATGTCATAACTGTGCCTAAATTTGTGAACTTAGTAGCTTTGTCAAAAGTGAAAAGAGAAATCCATGGCTTCAAAATAAAACTGACCAGATGTTTCAGTGGTCTCCTAATCTCACAATCAGGAGACAAAATTTTAACTGAAACTACCACATGATCTAGGGCAGTGGTGGTGAAACTACGGCACATGTGCCACAGTGGGCTGTTTGTATCATTGAAAGCTCTAAAAGGATCACCATCACTGATCTAGGAGAATATTTAAAAAGAACAAAACAGCTAGGTACAGTGGCACATGCCTGTAATCCCAGCTATTCAGAAGACTGAGGTGGGAGGATTCTATGTTTGAGGCCAGCCTAAGCAACTTAGCAAGACCCTGTCTCAAAACAAACACACAAACAAAAAAGGCTGGGGATGCAGATCACTGGAAGAGTGCCCCTGAGTTCAATCATCAGTACCACAAAAAATAAAACAATAAAAATGTTTTTTAGGGGTTTTTTTTGCTTCTGTGATTTTTTTCTTTGATACTTGTCTAACATGCATGTGCTGTAAAAATAGTTAACAGGAAAATAACTTGAGGTGATGGCTAGCTTTGTTTAATGTCTTAAATTTTTGTGAACAATCCAAGCATAATTGTTAAGAACATATGTATATTAAGTTCGTGTACGTGGAATAAAAGTTTTATGAATGGACTTTTCAACTACTTTCTCTACAGCTTTTCATGTAAATTAGCCTTTTGGTTTTGAAACTTCTCTGAAGGAAATTGTACGTTCTTGGAAATTTATTTCTTCCCTCTTGGCAGTTAATGGGCTTTTTCCAAGTTTAAAGGCAAAGTTTATCATAACAAAAATACTAGTAATATAACTACCATTCTCAACCATATCCCATGTCTCCCCTTTACCCCCTAAAAAATAATTGAAATGAAAAAAATTTATTTTATGATGGAAGAGGAGATTGGAAAAAATTAATGTGTTGTTTAAAATTTTGGTATATGGCATTTCTAACTTAGGAAGCCACAATGTTCTTGACCCATCATGATATTGGGTAGCATTGACTGCAAGTTTTGTGCTTCCTGATCACTTCTGGTTTTTAAGAATTTCTTGATACTCTTTATAGCTTGCCTTCAATTTTAATCCTTTATTCTCTTTGTCAGGTGCACAAGATTACCTTTTTAGCCTTCTGTCTTGTCACCAACCATTCCTATTTGGTGGCCATGTGCTTGGGAAAAGGCCGCATGATCTTTCTGGCTCCACTCAATGTCTAACATACCTGCTTCCTCTGCTTGCATCCCACAGACTACTTCCCTCATCTTCTTCACTTGGCACGACTCTCCTTAGTTGGTGAGACTGTGTTTTCTCCCTGTAAGCCCTCCCTATCCTGATAGTCTGTCATTGTCTGCTTTTAAAATCCTTTCTCTTTCTCTCTTCTCTAAATAACGATGGGGCTAAGTTATACCCAAAGCTCACCCTACAGAATATTTCCTCAGTACTTTACAGAAAACACCAAACAAAAATGCCATTTTAAAAGAGGTGTATTTTTTTTCCTTTTAGAATGTAAGCTCCTCAAGAGCAGGGACAATGTTTTCTGTATGTTCTATTGTGCCTAGTACACTGTAAATGCTCAATAAATATTGATGAAGGGAGGCAGTAAGTCTTGATGATAAGGGTGAGAAACAAATCCCCCCCCCAAAAAAAATGAATGGAGGAAACTTTCAGTAGGATGTCATAAAGGAGCTGTAAGGCAGAAAGGAGTTTAAGTTGAGAACAGTGACATGGAAACTAAAACCTCACACGTATTGTATACCCCAAAGAACACTCTTTCATAAGCCAATAACCTTTGTAAAATTTTTCAATCACACTGGAAAATACTTAACAAATTTGCTCTCCAATATCACCATTTATGTTGCTATGGGCTATAATTTGTGCTACCAAAATCTTTATAGTGGTATAATGTAATAGAATCATTTTCTATCATATTGCTAGCTGGTGATCATAAGTATCATTTACCATTTGGAACCTTAATTTTTGTTGTCTTTTTCAGAAGGTAAAATTTTTAGACTGCCTCAAAAAAACTGTTCATTCTGGCTGCCTGTGTGATGAGACCCTATCAATAACTTAGTGGAAACACAGGTGGATGCAGGCTTTACTAGTTTAGATTTGACACATCCACATTAACAGTACAGCTGGATTTCTCAACCAGGAGCCCAAAACAGAGAATCTTAACCAACCCTATGGTCCCTGTCTGCCTCTGCATCTTGTTCTAATTGAAAGATAAGAAAGTGAGGGTGGGTTGGGTTCATTTTTTTTCTTAAAGATACCCAGAAACTGATAGGTTTCTTCACATATATAACCCTGTGATCTGATTACTAACTGTACATGCCCATGGTTGTCCTTATTTGACTTCTACTCCATTCTAGCCTATACATTAGCTGCAACACCTTTTGGCACACTGAATATAATCTATATAAGCCCCACTGATCTCCAGAGTACATAAATAGAATCCTAGCACCTTTCATTAGTTCTAGGCTTGGATTCACAAGCTACGTGAAGAAGATAGGCAAAATATCCAGAGGTGGAAGCTTCTCAGTTGAATGATCAGCACTCACTACTTCACGACATTTATCCCAACTGTAATAGCATTTTTAAAAATCTATCTTGCCCTGTAAGCTCAAAGAAGGCAGAAATCATGTTTGTCTTGTTCATCACCGGATTCCCATACTGGATCACCACTATACACCACTGTCCTAAGTACTATGACTGCACCAATTAATAAGATAGACAAAATCTTGTGTCTCTCTTGGAGCTAACATTCTAGCAATCACTTACTAAGATGAGATGTTAGAGTCTAGGATCTGACAAGTATTTGTAGATGACTGTCAATTCAATTAAGTAATCTTGGGCCAGGGATTTAGCTCAGTGGTTCCGGCGCCTGCCTTGCAAGCGCAAGGTCCCAAGTTCAATCCCCACTACCAAAAAGAAGCCCAAAAAACAAAAAACAATTAAATAATCTTTTCTTAAATGAGAAGTTTGAGAAATTTGAAAAGTTACTAGTTTCAACCTTTAAGAATATATATTTTAAGCTTATTTATATGAAATATCCAGAATAGCAAACCTAGAGACAGAAAGTAGGATCACTGTTTGCCTATAGAGATAGAAAGCTGATCAGTATTTGCCTAGGAGAGGGGAATGGGGAGTAATTGCTAATGGCAATAGGGTTTCTTTTCAGGATGGTGAAAATGTTCTAAAATTGACTGTAGTGATGGTTGGACAACTCGAAATATACTGAAAACCACTGGATTGTATAAGTAAATAAATAAACTATATGGCATGTGAATTATTTCTCAAAGAAGTTGTTATATTTAAAATATATTTTAAAAAGCAGGAAAGAAATAAGAACATTCTAACCTAATGGTCTCCATTTCCTTAGGGAGTTTGGGGGGGGGGGGGTTAAGGGAAGAGCTGAAGAATAAATAAAGCCAATGAAAAAGGAATCTAAGGGAGCACTGAGGGCTCAACTACAGTGAGAAACAGTGATTCCATGGGGATAACCTCTATAGGCAATTTTCATGTAGGAATAGAAAGCCAGGGGCTGGGGATATGCCTCAGTGGTAGAATGCTTGCCTAGCATGTGCGACACCCTGGGTTCAATTCTCTGTACTCAAAAAAAAAAGAAAAGAAAAAGGAATAGAAAGCCATGGGGTGAACTCCAGAATCAAGGCTGGCAGAGCAGGTACAATAGAAAGACAAGGGGCAAGAAGTTGGCCTGCAAATTTCTCATAAAACAATAGTTTGCTAAGGTATTTTTATTCAGCTTTTGTATGCATATAACTTATTTTTATTTTTCTTAGGAGCAGCAGATCCAGTGTGTCAGATGCAATCTCTTGAGTTTCTCTGATGCAGTTGTATACACATGCTGTTCAAAATAAGAAACTTAAAATATGAAATAATAACTCTCAGGGTTAATAAATGAAGTTGGTATCTACTGAGTATTTACTACATAACTAGGCATTATATTGTGTGTTTTACAATCATTTTTTTATTTAATTGAAATAGTTCCATAAGGTAAGAACTATTACTGGGCCGGAGATTTAGCTCAGCAGTTTTGCCGCCTGCTGCGCAAGCGCAAGGACCCGAGTTCAATCCCCGGTACCAAAAAACAAAAAAAAAAACAAAAAGAAAACTATTATTATCCCTGTGCTACAAAAAAGAAAAAAGAGACTAAGGGACATTGAGTAATTTGTCGAAGGCTATTTAGCAAGTAAGGAGTGAGGTCATGATTCTAGAACAGGTCCGTCAGATCCCTCAATACCTAAGCACTTAACAAATCAGCTGCTTTTGAAACATTAAAAAAAAAGAACTTTTACAATGACTAATGTTAAAAAGGGAGGTTTAATAATCGAATTATTTCAAGGTGGTAATAAATGGCAATTAATAATGCAGTATCTAGGATTTGGCAAAATTTGCAATGAAACATAGTTATCAATTTATCTCTAAGTAAAGTCATAAAAAATTTCAAAAGTAAAGTAATACAAAATTTTTAATCTTTTGTACTGCTTGGATGATTAATTTACAGGAGTTTATTGTACAGATTGTAGAAAAAGCAATAAGAGCTCATTTTAGCACTGAGGAAAAAAAGATGTTACATTAAGCTACTTTACTTTAAAAACCTACCACTTTGCACAGAAGATGTGGATGAATGAGTTTTCTCTCGAGTCTCCTTCTTGACATCCATTGGATCTAACAAAAAAAGAAAATAGCAATACACAACGTCACAGCAATAGTCTGAAAGAGTACTTCAAACAATATAAACTAAAACTATTTTAATGGGCCAGTTTTAATTTTATGATTAATATCTTCATTTTTAACATATGTCTTAAATACGGTGAACCCTCAAGTTACGACCTGCCTGACATAGGAACAACTTGGGTGAATTAGTTTAATGGAAGATTCATCTGCTTCTTGTTATCTATAGCATGTACCCAGGTAAACATCCAGATCTCAGCTATATTGTCTTAAAACCAACTTGAGTTACAGCCAGCCCATGGGAACCAATCCAGTTCATAAGTCAAGGTTCCACTGCACTTTCTAATATACTATGCACTTTATAATTTGCTCATTTCTTTTGTTTACTGTATATCTCATTCTATTCAAATGAAAGTTTTATAAGAGCGAGTATTTCTCTGTCTTGTTCATTGCAGTATCCTCAGTTCCTAGAATAGGACCTGACATACAGAACAATCACAAGCATTTGTTAAATGAATGCACTGATAGATCAAATTGAGCTGATCCTTACAATGCTTAAATTAACATGTCCTAGAAATAAAGTGGATGCTTGTGATGTTCAACATGTAACAGAGAAACCAGAATACAATGTAATTCAATGAACTATGCAGTGTTTCCTCTGTGCTAAGCTACGGAACTCAAATAGACCTGTGAGACTGCATCAAATCTAAGGCATATCATTTTATCTACATTTATTACAGTATGTATCTTTGAAAGGACTTGTTTTTAAAAATTTAAGAATACAGTTATTATACTTGAAAATTAATCACAATTCCTTAATATCATCAAATAACCAGGAAGTGTTTATATTTCATCAATTGTCTTAATTATCCTAAGTATGTTTGAACCAGATCTCAAATAATATATGTTGATATGTGTCTTGAGTACCTTGTGATATATAGATTCCTCTTCTTTTTTTCCTTGAAATTATTTTGCTGACAATACCAGTTAGCTAGTACTTACAGAGTTTTCCAATCTGGATTTTTTTTTTTTTTTGGTACCAGGGATCGAACTCAGGACCTTGTGCTTGTGAGGCAGGCAAGGTGCCACTGAGCTAAATCCCCAGCCCTCCAGTCTGGATTTTGCTGACTCCTTTCCTAAAGTGTTGGGTTCTTCTGGCCTTCATATTTTTGTCTAAATTGGTATTAGTTTTTCAATCCATAAAAGCACCCCCCACACACACCACTGACCAGAAGAGTTTAATCTTATTTTAGAGGTAGAACTACATAACAAGGGATAAAATAAAGTTATCCCCGAATAAAGGTAGGAAGAATTCAAGATCCCTTTAGTTTGAGATTAGTCACACACTAGACAATCTTTTTACATTTTCCCTCTTGAGTCATGAAGCTTCCATGTTTTACTATGCTGATCATTTCAATGTTAGATCAAATAGTTTTTCCTTTAGGAGAATATGACCACGACCATCTTATTTCCTTTATACATATATTCCACTAACAGTGAGAATAGTGCTGAGCAGAAAGACTCAAAGTGAACCCAAATGAAAATTCATAATATTCACCAAATTTAAATTTAAAAAGTATATCAAATATTTGAAATCCATATGTATCATTGGAGATTTATTTTCACTCCCGATCCCTCTATTATTCCTACTTCCAAGATTTTTCCTTTGGCATATGCAAATGTGTAAATTCTCAATGTAGGCACTGTTGTAATACTAGTTGTAAGATCAAGTTGAATGCTTAAATTTACTTTTAAGCAAAGATTTCTGTCTTAAAATGTACTACAGTACTCAGCCCAGCACAGTGACACACAACTATAATCCCAGAATTAAAGGAGGCAGAGGCAGGAAAATCAAGTCCCAACTGGGGCAACTGTGCAAGACACTGCCACAAAATAAAAAATAAAAAGAAGGCTGGGGATGTAGCTCGGTGGTACAGTAGTAATAAATAAATGCATCTGTCAGGTGTGGTCGCGCACATCTGTTATCCCAGTACTCAGAAGGCTGAGGCAGGAGGATTGCCAGGAGTTTGAGGTCAGCTTGGACTAAACAGTGAATTCGAGGCAGCCTGGACTACATAGTTAAACCTTGCCTCAAAAAAATGCATGATCTATAATGATCAGACATACAATTACCTGGGTTCAATCCTAAGATACTGCAAAACTGCTCCAGGGAGCATAACCTTCAAACTGTCGTGCTCTAAACAGACAAAATTTTACAGCAAAATATTTCACCGTCTTTCTTGTTACAAAAATGCCCTAGCCTTATAGGAAAGAAAATCCCTAATGGGAGAATGAATAATTCACTTTCAAATATACAAAATGCTTTTCTACTGAGCTTTCAAACCATAAGAGTTAATCCATTTAAACCAGTGAACAAAATCTTTTTCTGTCTCACTTGTACAAATGACTTTATTAGTAGATGTGCATTGTAGGCAATAATTCCATGTACTATTAAGGGTCTATGCCTAAGAGAAAGAAAACAAGGCCTCTGAACTCTGGGAGTGCCTTTGCGGCCTTCCACCCTACATTTAGCAGGTATTAAAGCAAGTCTTATTTGGTCTAAATTGTTTATATACCCACCTACCTCTCCTCCTAGATTATAAAGCGATAGAAGATATGGAGCATGTATTATTCTTCCTTGTAGCTTTCCCTCAGCAAGCACAAAGCCTGTACTTAACTGTGATATGATCCCATTTGTATATAATTTTGGAGTGTAAACGGCATGAAGAATGTGTAAATATTTTGGTGATCCTCCTTCTTGATATCACAGGGTAGCAAAACATGAGGTGATCTTTATCTTCCATTTTTGTAGAATACCTATTTGGATTCTTTACAATGGCAATTACTAAAAAATCAGAGAAAATTACTTTCATGGGGAGGGGGCGTCCTGAGAAGTTTTATAAATAACCCCTAGATGTTATATTAAGAAGCTATATATATGAAATGTTGATTTGCACATAAATTTAAGAAATTATATATTCTTTTTTTTTTCGGTACCAGGAATTGAACTCAGGACCTTATACTTGCTAGGCAGGCATGGTTATTACACTGTAATAACTAGTAATGCCATATCATTACACAGAATAATTATTTTAATTGCTTAAAGCTGTTACCAGTTGCTTTGCTTTCCAGATTCTTAGTTTTCCCAAGTGTAAATTAAGGCTAATACACCCTAAATGTCATTGTCATTGAAATCATGAAAATGAGATAGAGGAGTGAATATGTAGCACATCCGGCTTAGTGTTGTGAACAAATGGATGCTCAAAAACTGTTTCTAACAAGATAAGGATGCCCACTATCGCCACTCCTATTCAATATAGTTCTGGAAACATTAGCCACAGCAATTAGAAAAGAGAAAGAAATAAAAGGAATAAAGATAGGAAAGGAAGAAGTTAAACTGTC